>PVIY010030331.1:0-31354 GCA_004026745.1 Myrmecophaga tridactyla | reverse complement strand
CACACCGCACTGATAGGTTGGCAACTTGAGACACCTGGACAGGTGACTGGTCCCAGCATTTGGGGGCATGGCTCTTCTCAGTGGATGGTGGGACCCACCTCCAGGCTTCCCACAGGTACTACAGCTATGGGTTCTCTTGTGGAGGTTTCCCCAGCTAGAAGTTGGGGCAGGCTGGAGTGGAGGGGTAGTCTGTTCCTTCCGATCCACACCTCCCTATGCGCCGCTGTCCACCCCTGGTGGGCATCACAGCCAATCCAACCCAACCCACTCTCCCCATCTGATCCCTCCCCTCCTCTCCAAGAAAGCCTGGAGACCTCTTCAATTACTCACCCCCCACCCTGAAACTGCAGTTCTGGTCATTCTCTCCCTAACTCCTACCTTGTCCTGTGGAGCAGAGGTGAATTCAATCCACCCCACTCTGCCATCTCCCCTGCAACTTTCTTTTTTTTTTGGGGGGGGGTGCCTGGTCCAAGAACCAAACCCAGGTCTCTCACATGGAAGGCAGCATTCTACAACTGAACTACCCATGCACCCCTTTTCCCCCCCCAACTTTCTTTTGATTAGTGTTTGTATGGTTTATCTTTTTCCATCTGTTCACTTTCAACCTACTTGTTCTAAGGTGAAGCTCTTATAAACAAAATATGGTTGGCTTGTGCTTTCTTATCTATTCTGCCAATTTGTGCCTTTGATTGAGGATCAGAGACATTAATTAATTAATCCATTAAAAGTGTTATTACTATAAAGGCAATGCTTTATTTAGCCATTTTGTCTTTTGGTTGTGCTGGTTTGAATCTATGGTGATCCCAGAAAGGCCATGTCCTTTAATCCTCATTCAATATTGCTGGGTGTGAGCATTTTGATTGTTCCCATGAGATGTGACCCACCCAGTTGTGGGTGGTAACTTTTGATTAGATGATTTCCATGGAGGTGTGCCTCCACCCATTGAAGGTGGACTTGCTTACTGGAATCCTTTAAAAGAGGAAACATTTTGGAGAGAGTCCCTTTTGGTAGAGTCACAAGAAAGCCAGCAGACACTGCTATGTTCGCCATGTGCCCTTCCAGCTGAGAGAGGAATGTTGAACCTCATCAGCCTTCTTGAACCAAGATATCTTTCCCTGGGTGCCTTAAATTGGACATTTCTATAGACTTGTTTTAATTGGGATATTTTCTCAGCCTTAGAACGGTAAACTGGCAACTTATTAAATTCCCCTTTTTAAAAGCCATTCCATTTCTGGTATATTGCATTCTGGCAGCTAGCAAACTAGAACATATGTCATATCTTTTTTGTCTCTCTTTTCCTTTATTGCAGCCTCCTTTATTTACTTATTTATTTATTTTTAATCTTGTGTCATGTGTTTTATCCCTTTCTCATTTCTGTTTCTGTGTATTTTTAAAGTATTTTCTTTGTGGTCACCCTGGAATTTGTTTTACATAAACTACATCTGTAACCTACTAATTTGGAAAGAAACCAATTTAACTTGAATAGCATGTATGTTCTCTGCTCCCATATCCTTCTGTTTCCCCTCTTTATGTTTGTTTCTTTGCCTAAATTACCTCTTTATATTTTGTGTTTCCATTAACAGGAAACATGATTACTTTTATTCAATTGTATTCTAACTCTTATAGGAATTAGAGTTATATATTGAGGATACAATATTATTCAGTTTTGCATTTACCTATCTAAGTTACCTTTACTGAAGAGCTTCACTTCTTCACACTGCTCCAAGCCTCTACCACCTGTCTTTTCCTTTAGCAATTTTTGTAGGGCAGGTCTTTTGCTGATGAACTCTCTCAGATTCTGTTTGTCTGTGAATGTTTTAAACTTTCCATTATTTTTGAAGGGCAGTTTGGCCAGATAAATACTTCTTGGCAGCCAGTTTTACTCTTTTAGTACCTTAAGTATTTCATACCACTGCCTCCTTTCTCCCAACGTTTTCTGATGAGAGTTTAGTACTTAATCTTATTGAGAGTTCCATGTATGTGACAAATTGCTTTCAGAATTCTCTTTATCTTGGCATGTGACATTCTGATTAGTATGTGTCTTGGAGTAGGTCTATTAGAGTTTATTCTGTTTGGAGTTTGAGGCCCTTGTTGGACATGTATATTTAAGTCTTTTGTAAGAGTTGGGAAATTTTCAGCCATTATTTTCTCAAAAATTATTTCTGTCCCTTTTATTCTCCTTCTGGAATTCCCATGATCCACACGTTGGTATGCTTCTTGCTGTCACTAATGTCCCTCAGACACTGCTCAATTAAAAAAATTTTTTTCTCTATTTATTCTTCTGACTGTCTTCTAGTTCACTGATTCTTTCTTCTGACTGTTCAAATCTGTATCATATGTCTCTCTTGCATTTTTGTTCCCCATTATTGTGCCCTCCATCCCCTTAATTTCTGCTATGATTCTTTTTAAACCTTCTAATTCTTCTTTTTGCTCACACATTTTTCACTAATATCCTTTAGCTCTACATCCACTATTAGTTTATTTTTATCCATAATTTCATTCATTTACTTGAATTGGTTTAGGAGATTTATTTGAATTTCTTTTACTAGTTGTTGCAAAGACAGTGTCTCCTTTGAAGTTTTAGTTTGTTTTTGTTTTAGTTTCCTTGACTGAGCTTGTAATTTTTGCTGATGTCTGGGTATCTGCTTATTTAATATGCTAATTATAAAGGTCAGTTTCTCCCTCTTGCCTAGAGTTTTATTACAGATGGGCTATGTGTTAAGGCTCTTCTTTGATGCTTGGCCCAATTTATACTGGACATTTAGAGTAGCCTGTGTTTGTTAAGATTTTCTGAGCTCTTCTGCACCTGATTCTTGTCCTGGATTTGTGTTATAACTTTTAAGATTGCCCTTTTATGTGCAATTGTTTCACCTTCAGAAGTAAGCTTATTTTCCTCCTCCAGAAATCCGATCTGTTATGTTTGTTTTTGTGCAGAAGCTTCTTCCCAACAACTATGATTTGTTTAACTTTTCTCCCACGCTCAGTGCCCCTTTTTTATTGCACTTTCCTATTCTGGGACTCATCCTGCCTTCCTACAGTTCATTCTCCCCGCTGCCCTTTTTTTCTCCCATTAGGCTCTTCTGCCTCTGATTACTTCCCTGTTAGGTTATCCCACCCTGGGGTGCCAGATTGCATGGAACCAAAAAGATTCTTTTATTTTTCATTTAAGTGTTCCAGCAGTCATATCTAAATTTGATTGCTGTATGTCTCACATTTCTTTTTCTTGACTTATACTGCCAGCTATGGCCTCCAACACAGTGTTGGATAGGAGAGACATCCTTAATTTATACCTGATCTTAGGGAAATCACTCAGTCTTTCACCATGATGTTGATACACAGATGTCCTTTATGAGGTTAAGGAAGGTCCCTTCTAGACCTAGTTTGCTGAGAGTTTTCTTATTGTGAAAAATGACATATATTTTAAAAATAAGGGTGGGCTATGGTGGCTTGGCAGTCAGACTTCTCGCCTGCCATGCCAGAGAGAGACCCAGGTTCGATTCCTGGTGCCTGCCCATGCAAAAAAAAAAAAAAAAAAAAAAAAAAGCAATACATTTCAAAGCACCCCACAACAATTGGTTTAGAGCAGATTTCAAGATTTTGATATGGGTTACATTTTTTAGATTTTTCGTTCTAGCTGCTCCAAGATACTGGAGACTGAAACAATCATCAATATAATGATTTAGCAATCAAACTCATTTGTTAAATCCTATATTCTTTGTATAACTCCACCTTATTCTATGACCTTACTCCCAATCTTTAGGGTTATTTGGGCCATGCCCATTCTAACTTTTTGCTGAGAGTTTTTTTTTTTTAATCATAAATGGATATGGAATTCTGTCACATATTTTTTACTTTTATTGAGGTAATCATTTGATTTTCCTTTTTCAGTCTGTTGAAAGGGCTATTTACATTGATTTTCAAATATTGAGTCGACTTTGCTTTCCTGGAAAAAATTCCACTTAGTAGATGTATTATACTTTTTATATGTTGCTGGATTCAATTTATATATATTTTGCTAAAGATATTTATAGCTATGTTCATAAGAGGTATGGTATGTGGTACTCTTTTCTCCTAACATCTTTTTCTGGTTTTGGTATTAGAGCAATGCTAACTTCATAAAATGAGTTTGGAAGTGCTCCTTTTTTTTTTTTCTATTTCCTGAAAGAGTTTATATAGAGTTGGTATTATAGTTTCCATAGAATTTTGGTAGATTTCACCAGGAAGTCATCTGATCCCGGAGTTTTCTTCATGGGAAGGTTTTATCTACAAATTCAAAATGTATTATAGATATAGGGTTATTCTGGTTATCTATGTCTTTTTTAGACAAGCTTTGGTAGTTTTAAATCTTTCAGAGAGTTTGTCCATTTCATCTGTGCTGTTGAATTTGTTGACATAACGTTGGTCATAAGGCCTTTTTTGTTGTTAAACTTCTTATGTTGAAATAGTTTCAGATTTACAGGGCAGTTGCAAAATAATACAAACCCCATTCACGGAACTCAGATCCACCAATTTTAACTTTTTGCCACTTCTGCCATATCTATCTATCTATCTATCTATCTATCTATCTATCTATCTATCTATCTATCTATCTATCTATCTATCTATCTAAACTATCTTCTGAATATTTGAGAGCAGGTTGCATATACAATACTCCTTAAACACATAATACTTCCAGGTACATTTCCTATGAACAAAAATATTCACATATCTAGTCACCTTAAGTGTAGTTGACAAGTTCAAGAAATTCAACATTGATATAAAGCTTGCATTCTATATTCCAATTTTTCCTTATGTTCCATAATGTCCTTTTGAGCCTTTTCACCTCCATTCTTAAATGTTATCCAGCATCATGTATTTCATTTGTCATTTTTTCTTTCTTTTTAAATTGCAGAAACACATATAATATAAATCTTCTATTTCAAACCCCCCCCCCAAGCATGCCATTCACAATGTTGCAGTACCCTCACCATCGGTTACTAGAATTTTCCCTTCATCCAAACAGAAACCCTATACCCATTTTGCACTAACTCCCCTTTTCCCCTTCTCCCATCTCTGGTGATCCGTACTCTACTTTCTGTCTATGAGTTTGCATATTCTCTGATTCTTTCTTTGTGGTTACCATGGGACTTAAATTTAGTATCCAAAATCTGTAACAGCCTTATTTGTATTGACACCATCTTGACTTTAATAACATATAAACAATGTTTCTATGCCCCTTGTGCTGGTTTGAGACTGTTGTGTGAAAAAAGCCATGTATTTTCAATCTTATTCCACACTTGTGGGTCAGACCTATTGTTTGGGTGGGGTCTTTTGATTAGGCGGTTTCAATGGAGACATGTCTCTGCCCTTTCAAGGTAGGTCTTAATCCACTTACTGGAGTCCTTCAAGATGGAACCATTTTGGAAAAAGCTCAGAGCCACACAGACAGATGTTTGGAGATGCAGAAGGAAAATGCCCCCAGGGAAGCTGTTTGAAACCTGAAGCCAAAGGACCAGCAGATGTCAGCTATGTGCCTTCCCAACTGACAAAGGTCTTCCAGATACCGTAGGCCTTTCTTGAGTCAAGGTATCTTTCTCTGGATGCCTTAGTTTGGACATTTTATGGCCTTAGAACTGTAAACTTGTAACTTAATAAATCCCCTTTATAAAATCCAACAGGGGTGCAAAGGTAGTTCAGTGGTAGAATTCTCGCCTGTCATGCAGGAGACCTAGGTTCGGTTCCTGGTCCATACACTTCCCCCCCAAAACAAACAAACAAGCAAAACAAACAAACAAACAAAAATCCAACAAGTGGTGTGGCAATAATGGGAGTCTTACATGGAAAAATAATGAAATGTGACCCCACCATACTGCATAAAAAAAATCCAACAATTTATGATATATTACATTCCAGCAGCATCAGCAAACAAACATCCCATCCATCCCCAATCTTTATATCATTCTTATCACAAACTTCCTATTTATACATTGAAACCCAAACCATTGTTTTATCTTCATATTTTATGCATTTGCCTTTTAAATCCCATAGGAAGTAAAAAATGCAGTTACAAATGAAAACAACAGCAGTAATGGTATGTATATTTATCCATATCATTATCTTTACCTCAGATCTTTATTTATTCCCTTGGTATCAGTAAACTGTTTAGAGTGCTTTCCTTTCAACCTGCAGAACTTCCTTTAGCATTTCTGGTAGGGTTGGTCGAGTGATGATGAACTCCCTCAACTTTTGTTTATCTGGGAATATATCAATCCCTCCATCATTTTTTAAAGCCTGTTTTTATTGTATAATATAACATACATATGAAGCAAAGGGGGAAAAAAGCAGTAATTTTCAAAGCACTCTTCAACAAGTTGTTATAGGACAGATCCCAGAGCTTGTCATGGGCTACCATACCATCATCTCAGATTTTTCCTTTTAGCTGCTCCAGAACACTGGAGGCCAGAAGGAATAAATATTTTTTTATTATCACAATCAACTTTTTTCTTTTTTTGTGAAAAATAACATATATGCAAAGAAGCAATAAATTTCAAAACACAGTGCAACAATTAGGTATTGTGCTGGTTTGAAAGGATGTATGGACCCTAGAAAAGCCATGTTTTAATCAAAATCCCATTTCATAATGGCAGAATAATCCCTATTCAATACTGTATGTTTGAAACTGTAATCAGATCATCTCCCTGGATGATGTGATTTAGTCAAGAGTGGTTGTTAAACTGGATTAGGTGACGACATGTCTCCACCCATTTGGGTGGGTCTTAATAAGTTTCTTGAGTCCTATTAAAGAGGTAAAATTTTGGAGAATGAAGGAGATTCGGAGAGAGCAGAGAATGCTGCAGCATCACGAATGCTGAAGCACCAAGCCAGCGGCCTTTGGAGATGAAGAAGGAAAATGCCTCCCGGGAAGTTTCATGAAACAGAAAGCCAGGAGAGATAGATAGCAGATGATGCCATGTTCGCCATGTGCCCTTCCAGCTGAGAGAGGAACCCTGACTGTGTTCGCCATGTGCCTTCTCACTTGAGAGAAAAATCCTGAACTTCGTCGGCTTTCTTGAACCAGGGTATCTTTCCCTGGATGGATGCCTTTGATTGGACATTTCTGTAGACTTGTTTTAACTGGGACATTTTCTTGGCCTTAGGACTATAAACTAGCAACTTATTAAATTCCCCTTTTAAAAGCCATGCTGTTTCTGGTATATTGCATTCTGGCTGGTAGCAAACTAGAACAGTTATAGAACAGATTTCAGATTTTGGTATGTGTTACAATTCCACAATTTTAGGTTTTTACTTCTAGCTGCTCTGTGATACTGGAGACTAAAAGAAATATCAATATAATGATTCCATGATCATACTCATTTGTTAAGCCCTACCTTCTCTGTATAACTCCACCATCACTTTTGATCTTTCTCCCACTCTTTAGGGGTATTTGGGCTATGCCAATTTTAATCGTTCATGCTGGAAGGGGCTGTCAATAATATGGGGTAGGGATATGGAATTAGCTGATGTTCTGGAGAGGCTGGTCCCTCTAGGTTTCAGGACTTATCTGGTCCAGGGACCCATTTGGAGGCTGCAGTTTTCTGGAAAATTATCTAAGTACATGGAACCTTTGTAGAATCTTGTATATTACCCTAGGTGTTCTTCAGGACTGGCAGAACCTCCTTCACTTTTGAAAGGCAGTCTTACCAGATATAGAATTCTTGATCGGAAACTTTTTGCTTTCAGAACTTTAAATATGTCTTCCCACTACCTTTTCTGCATCCATGATTCCAATGAAAAAATGGCAATTAATCCTTTGGAGCCATCATTGTATATGATATGTTGTTTCGGTCTTGCAGCTTCCAGAATTCTCTACCTTTGGCATTGGGTAGTTTGACTATAACATGGTGCAATGTGTATCAATTTGGGTATATACTTGTCCTAGTTTCCTAGCTGCCAGAATGCAATATACCAGAAATGGAACAGCTTTCAAAAAGATGAATTTATTAAGTTGCAAGTTTACACTTGTATGACCCTGAAAATGTTCCAATTAAAGTAAGTCTATAAAAATGTCCAAATTAAAACACCAACAAAAGGTTACCATCACTCAAGAAAGGCCGATGAAGTTTGAGGCTTCTCTCTCCACTGGAAGGGCACATGGTGAACATGGTGACATCTGTTAGCTTTCTCTCCAGGCTTCTTGTTTCATAAAGCTCCCCCAAGAGTGTACTCCTTCTTCATCTCCAAAGGTTTCTGGCTGAATGGGCTCTGTGGCTCTGACTTTTGTTCTAAAAGGGACTCTTTCCAAAATATTTCCTCTTTTAAAGGATTCCAGTAAACTAATCAAGACCCATGCATAATGGGTGGAGTTATATCGCCCTCTCATCAAAGGTTAATATCCACAATTGGGCATGTCACATCTCTGTGAAGATAATCTAATCAGGTTTCCAAGTTTCTGATCAAGGTATTGTCCTGTTGACATCTTAATTTGGACATTTTGATGGCCTTAGGACTGAAAATTTGTAAGCTAATAAATCTCCATTGCAAAAGCCAACTAATTTCTGGTATATTGCATTCTGGCAGCTTTAGCCAACCAAAACACCAGGCAGAAGCAAACAATGAGAAAGCAAGGTTTGTGATCCTAATATCATACAAGGTAGAATTCAAGCTGAAAACATTAAATGAGACAAGGAATATTATATATTGCTAAAAGGTGCAATTAACAATAATGGTATAGCAGTTATGAATTATATGAACCAAATAACATAGCATCTACCTTCATAAATTAGTGTCTATAAGAACTACAAGGAGAATGACAGAAACATACTTAAGTATGACCCTATAATATAATTCTCAATTCAATGCATGCTAATTATAACAAATGATGTAAGAATTAAAAGACAAACTACATAATGTATAGTAGCTCTAACAAATATATCGAACTTCACACTCTGATTACAGCGAATTTTCTCAAATGCACATGAAGCATTTATGAAGGTAGATCACATATAGAGTCAAAAAGAAAATCTTAGTAAGGAGCATAAAGTAGATATTTTACAAACAACATTCTCTTATCCCAGTTTAAGAAAACTAGAAATTAATAGTGAAATTTTAAAAACCTCTTTCAACTGTAATTTTAAATACTCTATAGAAAATATATCTTGACTGAAAGGGGAAATACAAAGAAGAATCCTAGAATTTCTAAAAAAATAAAAATAAAAATAATGCCTAGGTGTCAGGTATAAGTGGCACAGTGATCAGAGGAAAATTTACAATCTTAAGCACATTTCAATAAAAATGAAAATTCATGAATTAATATTCCAACTCAAATAGCAAGAAAAAGAAAAACAAAATGAAATCAGTTTGTGCTGGGTTGAAAAGATTTATGTACCCTAGAAAAGCCATGTTTTAATCCTAATCAGTCTTGTGGGAGCAACCATTTCTTCTAATCCCTATTCAGTACCATGGTTTGGAAATTTGATTGGGTTATTTCCACGGAGATGTGACTTAATCAATTATGGGTTTTAAACTTGACTAGATGAAGACGTGTCTCCACCCAGTCTACATGGGTCTTGATTAGTTTACTGGAATCCTATAAAAGAGGAAACATGTTAGAGAGAGTTCACTTTTGAGAATGAGGAGAGAGCTGCAGAACCCCAACAAAAGGACAAGTGAACCACAGAGTCCACCAGCCAGTGACCTTTGGAGATGAAGAAGGAAAATTCCTCCTGGGGTGCTTTATGAAGCAAGAAGCCTGGAGAGAAAGCTAGCAGACTGTTGCCACACCTGCCACATGCCTTCCAAGTTGAGAGAGAAATGCTGAACACACCAGCCTTTCTTGACTGAAGGTAATCTCTTGATGGCACCTTGATTTGGATATTTTTATAGACTTGCTCTAATTGGGATATTTTTCTCAGCCTTAGAACTGTACACTTGCAACTTGTTAAATTCCCCCTTTTAAAAAAGCTATCCCATTTCTAGTATACAGCATTCCAGCAGCTAGCAAACTAGAACACAGTCTAAGGACATAAATATAAGCAGACACTGATGAAGTAAAACGGAGAAAATTTTTATAATAAGTCACATTTTTGTTTCTTTGGAAATCAATAAAACAGAATAACCACTAGCTAACCTATCCAAGCAAGAAAAGGATAAAACACACATCACAAAACAAGAAATGACAAAAGAAAATAACCATTGAGATAGGGAATATTAAAAATTGTCTGATTACTTTGTACAACTCTATGGAAACACATTTGAATATAGTTGAATGCATAATTTTCTACTAAAACAATGTACTAACATTGACCCCAATATAGATAGAAAGCTTAAACCCACTGTGCTGGTTTGATTTTGTGGAGCCCAGAAAAGCCATGTCCTTTGGTCCTCATTCAGTATTGCTGCCTGGAGCTTTTTTTAATTATCCATGGAGATGTGACCCACCCAAATGTGGGTAGTAACTTTTGATTAGATGATTTCCATGGAGGTATGTACCATTCAAGATGGAGTTACTTACCTTTAAGAGGAAACCATTTTGGAAAGAGCTGCAGAGAACATGCAGCCAGAGACCTGTGGAGATGAAAAAGGAAAACACCCCCAGGGGAGCTTCATAAAACAAGAAGCCAGGATAAAAAGCTAGCAGACACTGCCATGTGCCTTTCCAGTTGAGAGAGAAACCCTGAACATAATCGGCCTTCTTGAACCAAGGTATTTTTCCCTAGATGCCTTAGATTAGATATTTCTATAGCCTTACTTTAGTTGGGACATTTTCATGGCCTTATACCTGTGGACTTGCAACTTTGTAAGTTTCTGATATATCACATTCCAGCAGCTAGCAAACTAGAACACCCACCAGTATATGTGTGGAAGAATTAGAGGAAATTATCAAAGAAATACCCCTCAAAAAAGCACCAGGTCAGATGTTTGACAGGTGAATTCACCCAACCTCTCAAACACAAGTGATTTCAATGCTACTTAAATTATTCCCATACCTTCAAAAAAGAAGGAAATTTTTCGAATGCTGTACCTGATAAAGATAGCACAAAAAAGAAACATACCATGGGAGACTGAATTATGGGACCAATTCTTCAATGCTCCAAATCCTTTGTCAGGTGAATTTGCTCTTCTTCCCACTAGAGGCATACCATACCTTCCAGCCCTTTGTATTTTGGCTCAGTCATCTGATTTGTGTTGGCCAATAGAATTATATTCATTAGTTTTTGCTTTCTAACAAATCATTCCAAATTTGGGGTGTTTAAACACACATTTTTTAACATGGTCCTGTCATTTGACTGGATGGTTTGCATCTGGGTCAGCTGAGATAGGCTACAATGACCCTTAAACAGTTTAAAAACTCCAGTTTCCTTCATAATTAGAGAAATGCACAGTAAAAATGTAATTCTCACTGATCAGTTTGGCGAAAATTTTAAGGCTTCACAGTGCACTCTGTTGATGAGGTTATGAGTAAATAGACACTCTATTTATTGCTTGTGTGAATAAAATAATTGTACAGCATCCACAAAAGGGATTTGGCAACACCTAACAAAACTACGTATGAATTCACATTTTAACCCTGAAATTTTACTTCTAGGAATTTAATCTGATGCTATCCTTTCATAAATAGGAAAAATATATGCACAAGTATTTCATTGAAACATTATTTGTAACAGTAAAATATTGAAAATATCCTAAATGTCCACCCATAGGAGACTGGTTGGAATAAACTGTGGCATATCTACACAGTGGAATACTATGCAAGAATTAGCAAGAATTTTATAAACTGATATGGGGTGATGATGGATAAACAAAATACAGTATAGCCATATAATTGAATATTATTCAGACATAAAAAGTAATGAAATACAAAAAAAAAGTAATGAAATACTACTGCACTACTTTCCAAGGAACAGTACCATAAACTAGGTGGATTAAAACAATAGAAATTTGTTGTGTCACAGTGCTGTAGAACGGAAATCCAAAATGAAGGTGTCAGCAGGGCATCCACCCTCTGAAACCTGTAGGGGAGAATTCATTTTTGCCTCATAGTTTCTGGTATGTGCTGACAATGCTTGGCATTCATCTGCTTGCATATTCACTACTCCAATTTTTGCCCTCATCTTCACATGGCATTCTCCCCTTGTGTGTTGGTGTATCTTCTCTTCTGATAAGGACTCCATTTATATTAGTTACCAGGGGCTCCATAACAAAGTATCATGAACTGGGTGGCTTAAAGAAACAGAAATTTATTGTCTCACAGTCCTGGAACATAGAAATCTGAAATCAAGGTATCAAAAAGATGTTGATCTCTCTGAAACCTGTACCAAAGAATCCTTTCTTGCTGCTTTCTAGGTTTTTTTGGTTCGCCAACACTCTCTGATGTTCATTGCCTTGTAGATGCAGCATCTTCACATGGCCTTCACTCTATGCCTGTATCTCCTCTCCCCTTCTTAAAAGGACACCAGTCATATTGGATTAAAGGCCCACCCTACTCATTTTCACTTGCCTAATTCCACCTGCAATAATCTTATTTCAAAATAAAGTCACGTTCTGAGGTACTAGTGTTTAGGACTTCAATACATCTTTTTTTTTACATAAAAAAATTTAATGAGATAAATTCATATACCATACAACCTATCCAAAGTATACACTGAAAGATTCACAGTATTATCCCTTAGTTGTGCTTTCATCACCACAATCAATTTCAGAACATTTTATTACTCCAGAGAAAAAGAACCCCCAAAACATCCCATACCCTTTATACCCTTGGGGATATAGGGTATGGGATGTTTTGGGGATTCTTTAGCTATAGAAAGCATTGGTATGGTTCATTTGTTATTATTGATGAAAAAATATTATATGTTCATTATAGTCCATAGCTTGCAATAGGTGCAAATTTTCCCATATTCCACTCTATTATTAACTCTTGACAATAGCATCATACTTTTGTTCTAGTTCATGAAAGAACTTTTCAATATTTATACTGTTAACCAGTCATCATCCACCTCAAGATTCACTGTGTTGTATAGTTCCATGTTTTAACATCTAGTTTTCCTTCTAGTAACATACTTCCCTTTTCAACCACATTCACAGACAATTCAGTGCTGTTATACTCACAATAATTTGTTACAGTTACCTCTATCTATTTCCAAACACTTGAATTCAACATATTTAATAATTCTGCAGATACTAAGCAATTGCTTCCCATTCTCTAGCCCCATTCTGTCTCTGAGTAATGTATATTCTAGATTTTATGTCCATGAGTTTACAAATAATTAGCTCATATTTATGAGGTCATACAGTATGTGTCCTTTTGTGTCTGACTTATTTCACTCAACACAATGACCTCGAGGTTCATCCATGCTGTTGTGTGCTTCAGGACTTCATTCCTTCTTACTGTTGATTAATATTTCATCATATATATGTATATATATATATATTTACACACACACATGCACATTCATACACACACACACACACACACCCCACATATTGTTTATCCATTCATTGGTTGATTGGCACTTGGGTTTCTTCCATCTTTTGGTAATTATGAATAATTCTGCTATGCACATTGGTGTGCAAATGTCTGTTCGCATCCCTACTTTTAATTCTTCTGGGTATATACCAGGTAGCAGGATTGCTGGATTGTAGAAAACTATACTTAGCTTTCTGAGGAATCACCAACTGTCTTCACAGTGACTATAACATTTTGCATTCTTACCAGCAGTGAATAAGTGTTCCTATTTCTCCACGTTCTCTCCAACACTTGTTTCTGGTCTGTTTAATAGTGGTCATTCTACTATGTGTGAAATGATATCTCATTGTGATTTTGATTTGCATTTCCCTCATAGATAGTGATTTTGACCATCTTTTCATGTGCTGTTTTTTCTTTTGCCCATTTTTAAATTGGGTTGAATGTCTTTTTATTGCTGAGTTGTAGGATTTCTTTATATGTTCTGGATATCAAACCCTTATTATATATGAGGTTTCCAAATATTTTCTCCTATTGAATCAGCTGCCTTTTCACCCTTTTAGATAAGGTCCTTTGAAGCACAGAAATATTCAGTTTTGAGGAGGTTCCATTCATCTATTTTTTCCTTCATTGGGCATTGGGTGGGAAGTCTAAGGAACTACCACCTATCACTAGTTCTTGAAGATGCTTCTCCATATTTTCTTCTAGAAGTTTTATTACACTGGCTCTTATGTTTAGGTCTATGATCCATATTCAGCTAAATTTTTATAGGGTGTGATATTGGAGTCCTCTTTCATTCTTTTGGATATTGATTTTCAGTTCTCCCAGCACTATTTATTGAAGAAATAGTTCTGTCCTAGTTAAGTAGACTTGTCAAAAATCAACTTGCCATAGACCTAGGGTTTACTTTTGAATTCTCAATTCACTTCATTGGTTAATATGTCTATCTTTATGCTGTTTTGACCACTGTGGCTTTATAATATACTTTAAAGTCTGGACACATGAGTCCTACCACTTCATTCTTTCTTCAAGATGTTTTTGGCTGTTTGAGTCAACTTACCCTTCCAAATAAATTTATAATTTGCTTTTCCTTTTCTGCAAAGTAGGTTGTAGGAATTTTGGTTGGTATTGCATTGACTCTCTTTTTGGGGAGCTTATTAACGACTGATTCAATTTCTTTACTTGTGATTGGTTTGTTGAGGTCATCTATTTCTTCTTGAGTCAATGTTGGTTGTTCATGCCTTTCTTGGAAGTCGTCCATTTCATCTACATTGTCGACTTTATTAGCCTAAAGCTGTTCGTAGTATCCTCTCATTACTTCCTTGATTTCTGTGAGGTCAGTGGTTATGTCTCCTCTTCCATTTCTGATTTTATTTATTTGCATACTCTCCTTCTTTTTGTCAACCTCACTAAGGGTCCATCAATCTTACTGATTTTCTCATAGAACCAACTTCTGGTTTTGTTGATTTTCTCAATTGTTTTCATTTTCTCAATTTCAGTTATTTCTGGTCTACTCTTCATATTTCTTTCCTTTTGCTTGCTTTGGGTTTAATTTGCTGTTCTTTCTTTAGTTCTTCCAAGTGAACAGTTAATTCCTCAATTTTTGCTCTTTCTTCTTTTTTGGTATAAGCATTTAGGGCAATAAATTTCCCTCTTAGCACTGCCTTTGCTATATCCCATAAATTTTGATATATTGTGTTTTCATTTTCATTTGCCTCGAGATATTTACTGATTTCTCTTGTAATTTCCTCCTTGACCCACTGGTTGTTTAAGAGTGTGTTGTTGAGCCTCCACATATTTGTGAATTTTCTGGCTCTCTGCCTATTATTGATTTCCAACTTCATTTCTTTATGATCTGAGAAAGTGTTTTGTATGATTTCAATCCTTTAAAATTTTTTGAGACTTGCTTTGTCACCCAGCATATAGTCTATCCTTAAGAATGATCCATGAGCACTTGAGAAAAAGGAGTATTCTGCTGTTGTGGGGTGTAATGTTCTATAAATGTCTGTTAAGTCTAGCTCATTTGTTGTATTATTCAAATTCTCTATTTCTCTACTGATCCTCTGTCTAGATGTTCTGTCCATTGATGAGAGTGGGGAATTGAAGTCTCCAACTATTATGGTAGATTTGTCTATTTCTCTTTTCAGTGTTTGCCTCATGTATTTTGGGGCATTCTGGCTCAGTGCATAAATATTTATGATTGTTATGTCTTCTTGTTGAATTGTTCCTTTTATTAATACTTAGTGTCCTTCTTTGTCTCTTTTAACTGTTTTACATGTGAAGTCTAATTTGTTGGATATTAGTATAGCTACTCCTGCTCTCTTCTGATTGTTATTTGATATTGCATTGACTCTCAGATCAATTTGGGTAGAGTTAACATTTTAATAACATTTAGCCTTCCAATCTGTGAACATGAATGTTTACATTTATTTATGTCTTCTTTGATTTCTTCTAGCAATGTTTTATAGTTTTCTGTATACGAAGTCCTTTATGTTATTCTTGGTTAAGTCTATTCCTTAAAAGATACTTGATTCTTTTAGTTGCTATTGTAATTTTTTCTTGATTACCTCCTCAGATAGCTCATTACTATTGTAGAGAAACACTACTGATTTTTTTCATGTTAATCTTGCACTTCATCACTTTGCTGAACTCATTTACTAGTTCTAGTACTATGTTATGTTGTTTTTTTTTTTCAGGACTTTCTAGGTTCATATCCTCTGTACTTAGTGAAAGTTTTACTTCTTCTTTTCCAATTTGTATGTCTTTTATTTCTTTTCCTTGCCTGATTGCTCTAATTAGAACTTCTGGTACAATGATGAATAAC
Source organism: Myrmecophaga tridactyla (assembly GCA_004026745.1). Classification (NCBI taxonomy): domain Eukaryota; kingdom Metazoa; phylum Chordata; class Mammalia; order Pilosa; family Myrmecophagidae; genus Myrmecophaga; species Myrmecophaga tridactyla. The sequence continues at coordinate 15,089 of PVIY010030331.1, read as the reverse complement.
AAGACATCCTTGTCTTGTTCCTGATCTTTGAGGGAAAGCTTTCATTCTCTCACCATTGAGTACAATGTTCACTGAGGGTTTTTCATATATGTTGTTTATCAAGTTGAGGAAATTTTCTTTGATTTCTACCTTTCACAGTATTTTTATCAAGAAAGGATCCTGGATTTTGCAAATCCATTTCTGCAACAATCAAGATGATTATGTGGTTTTTCCCTTTTAGTGCATTAGTGGTGTATTATATTCAACATATCTTTTGGGGGGACATAATTCAACCCATAACACTCAATTCTCTGGCTCCCCCAGTTCATGTCCTTCCCACATGCAACTACATATACCCTATCCCAACACCCCCAAAATTCTTAGCTATTCTAGCATCACCTCAAAATCAAAATCATATGTAAATCAGCTATGGGTGAGACTCAGGGTATGGTCCATCCTGCAAGAAAATTTCTCTGTATTCAAGCCATGTGAAACCAGAATTTTCATTCCAAAAGTAAGAACCTTGAAGCAAAACAAATGGTCAAAGGTCCAAAGCAAGCCTGAAACCCAGCAGGGAAATTTCACCTGCTAGCGAAAGGAAAGGAAAAATGGCTCCAATTCTCTTTCTGACAGCTTGTAGTTTTAAAGGAGAAAATGCACCAAAAAGGTGGGGGTGGGGTGATGTGTGGCCACAGGCATCACTGGGAGATATCAGGCTGGTGCAGATCATGACTTCATGCTCATGGTTATCTGGCTTGGCTTCTGGAAGGTGAGGCATTGGCATGTTTCTGCTCATCTATCTTGCTAGCACATCAGGTCCTGTCAGAGGAGCTGCTGAGGGAGAGAAACAGAAGAGGCCCCCATGCCACAGAATCCATTTTGTATGTTAAGTTTTATTTTCTGAGACCTGACATTCCTGCCTTTTTATTTTAATAAAATTAACTGGAGCTGAGGTTAAGTTTGGGGGGATGCCTTAGCTTAGTTCAAAGCAAATTTTGGAGGGACCAGGGACGTCATGTTCTCTTTTTGGCTACTTTCTGCTGTCAAAGGGATGGAGTTGGGGAAGGAAAAATTGATTTGAGCCAGGCAGAGGCATCATTAATTGGGCTGCAACAGGAGCAGATTTTAAATTTTTGTTGTAGCAGTAGTATGTCTTCAGAATTTTGCTGGTTGGTCACAGCTGCTATTGACCTGTGAAGAAACTTAGATAGACATTGTAAGAGGCAAGGAAAATTAATCGGAGGATAATTAAAGAAGAGTGAGTTGTTAATAAGATTTAAGGGGCAAAGGGATGAATTGATGAAATCAGTTGTTATTTTTGGAGAGTTCAGTATCTTCAGATTTCAGAGCTTCTTTTGCAATGGAACAAGTTGGAGGTTTTAAGTTTCTGAAAAATAAACTTAATAAGTAAAATTTTATAGAGCAGTAGATATTTTTTAGGGTTTCTAGGAACATTGTTGGTTGGGATTTGCTGTATTATGGCAGTTTGCAATATCTGGCTGAAGTTTGCATAAGAGTAACCTCCAGAAAACCTCTCAACTCGATTTGAAATATCTTAGCCATTGAAACTCTTTCTTTCGCCCCTTTTGGTCAGTTCTTCCATGTCATAGTCAGACTCATCTTTGGAGCTTATATCTTACAATGCCAGGGCCAGCTATGTTCTGTGATGCCAAGGTTAGTTGTAGTTCACCCTGTCAGTTGCCATGTTTATAATCCTGGAAATTATGTCCCACATTGGGGGAAGCTAAGAGTTTGGCTTAGAGAGAGAGACCACATTTGAGCAACATCAGAGATCTTTTGGAGATGGCTCTTGGCACTAACTCTAAGAAGGTTTAGTTTACTATTATAGAAATAAGTTTCATAAGGGTAAGCCTTAAAACTGAAGCCTTGGCTTCCTGGGGAATTTCTAATAGTTTTATTTTTCCCAGTCCTCAAGGGACTTTGCAGACACTTTTTCATTTTTTTTGTCCCAAACACTCTGAAATGTAAAATATAAAACATTAACTTGTACAAAACATCAGGTTTTGTTCCTTATTTCAGGTTCTATGTTAAATAAAGCTGAATTAGGTTGTTTAATTTACTAGACAGATTAAATTAGATAGTACAAATTTTGGATGAAATAAATATATTTTAAAATCTCACATAAAAATTAAAGCTTTAAAATACAGACTACTACTTTTTACTTTGTATATTGATTTATTTTGGTTTGAACTATATCAGTTTTATTACATTTTTAATTGGAGTTTGAGGGTTATATAAAGAGCAAAGTTCTTCAGAATTTAATGATAATAGTTAATGCTTAAAATCTGAGTTTTAATCTTTTTAAGTATTTTTAAATGAAACTTTTTTAGAAATAAAAACATTAGGCAGTTTTTTATATTAAGAAATTATAGCAGAGGTTTTGTTCTATTATATTTTTACACATTTACCAAAGTTATGTTATTTAACAGATAAAATATAATATATATTTGTTTAACTTTTCTTTGAAAGTTGAGCATATATATTTTTAGACAAGTAATAGAGTAAAGCAGTGCAATGGACAATTTGGCTGTTTTTATGATCTGTAGCCTTTTTAAAATAATTAAAACCATGATTAATAACACCATACCATTGCTTAACATCATATAGATTAGTATTAGGATATAACACTGATAGTGAAAATATTGTCAATTTTTTTGGAATTTATACAGTTTTCCAATATATGAATATTTTACTTATTTAAACTTAATTAGTAGCAAAATAGAATTTTTTAACCATTCTAATATGTTCTTATGCAATACTTCTTATGCAATAGGTTAAGTTATTTTTGTACCCTAGCCCTTATTTATGCAAGGTGAAGGAACAAATTATTTGTAACAGTTTTTTCCTAACAGTGAGAAAACTTGTTTTCTGAAATAAAGGATAATGCCAGTATAAACATTAATACGGATATTATTTTGATGTAAAATATTTTAGACACAGTATTTGGGTGATTAAGAAAAATTGTTTTTAAAATATATTTTATATAAAGAACATATTAACAATTCATGTTAATAAAACATAGAGAAAACTTACCTCTAGTTTTGTATAAATACTCAGCATAACACAAAAGCTTTCCTTATTTTTTGAAATATATGATAAATAGACCTATTAAATTTTGGTTAGTACTAATTATGACAGACAGAATTTACTTTCATAAACTCTTTACAATCATTTTCTGACAGACAGAATTCATTTTCATAAACTTTTCCTTCATAATTTTTTACAATCATTCAGAACTTATAATTAAAAATGACTATAATAAATAAAATCCATTTTCTCCAATTCTCTGTTACTTTATCCATTTAGGGCTTGCAGTTCACAATGACTTTAACAAATAAAATCCATTTCTTTTAACTTTTTATTACCTTTTGTATTCATTTCACCTCTAGTTTTTATTTATTTAAACTGCAAATAATCAGAAATAAATTTGATAATATACTTATAAAGATTTGAACCTGCATACTATCTTTTAATAATATTACTTATGACGGGAAGAAGAGCCAGAGATTTATAAAATAATGGAGGAAGGGAAGAAATTTATGTTTGGGTTTAGAACATGGCCAGACATTTATATACTTTATATTTAGAACACATAAATGATTATTTATAATATATTTAAAATCTTTTAGCTTAATTTAGCAAAAACTCAAAAAAATTTAAACAATATTTTTGACTGCTAAATAATAGCAGGAATATGTTAACTTGCAGAATTAAGTTACAGTTTTTAAAAACTAGTTCAGTGTTCTATTTCTTTAAGTGCCACTTTTTTATTCAAAAGTTTTATGTACTGCCATCTCTTTGAGGACTTTTTAGGTTATTTTTTATTTCTTTGCTTTTTAAATTTTTTCAGTATTTTTATTTCTTTGTTACCACTGCTTTATAAAAAGCCTTAACAGGTGTATATTTTAACTAGAATATAAATCCTTAGAAGCTAAGATTTATGTCTGTTTATTTATGACAGACTGGCATTAATAAAGTTATTAAACTTCAAGTTTTTATACGTATTGAGATAACAAATGGCCAATTCAGATTTTTTTAAATTAGGTAATTAAAGTTATAAAACATTCATTTATATTTTTGTTAACGTTAATCGTTTTTTAAGGAGAACATACCTAGGCAGGATAAAATTGTATTTTTATTATTTAAAAATTCATCATTTAATTCCTTCTATTGTTTTTATACAATTTAAAAATTATGAAGAATTTTAAAAGTACATTGACTGTTAAAAAAAAAAGTACATTGACTATTAAGTTCTGGGAAATTTACTGAGCTTAATGAGTTTGTCCCAAGTTTAAATACAGGAAAACTTTTTAATTGGTTGTATAGACAGGAAGGTATTAGGCTTAGAGCTCGTTAATAATTTTTTTATTAATTTCTACTCATACTATCCAGAGGTATGAGACCATACATTGAAAATGAACAGACATAAATAGGAAATTTATTATCTGAAAACAAAAACAGAAACACAGAAATATTTTTTGAGAGGGGTAAATAAAGGATTGAATATGCCATCTCATTCCATCTTCATTTTTTGTAAAAAATGAGTTGAAATAACATACTTAATTCATTACTTGTAGTAGTATTTTCATTTTGAATTATAGTGAGGTTAAATTATGTTATAGAAATGAAACTTTTTTATAGACTTATAACTAAAATGCTTTTAATTTTCGATACAGCCTAAAGGTTCCCTTTTTAAAAGAATTTTTATAGTTAGTTACTAGTTATGAACATTTGACTAATACAAATGTAGAAACATATCAATTAATAATTAGACTGAACACGTTAGCTAATAAACAGTCGTTAAATATTTAATATACCAAATATATTAGTTAACAATTAAACAGACATGAAACACTTATGACACCACCTTAGACGTGATTAGAGCGGTAGGAAGCTTAGAAGGTTTTTTATGAAGGAGGTAAAGCAATAGAATAATAAAATAATAATTAAGTTTAGGAGGAGAAACTTTCAGATCATTTGTTAATCAAGAGTGCCATGTTGTGGGGCAATGTTCTTGTTGTTTTAAAGGGTATTGTGGCCAAGCTGAATTACAGAGAAAAATAAATTTTTCTGGTTTTATTTTCTTTTTCTTAGTTGGAGTTTACTGAGACTGTTTTTTAGGAATTGATAGGGCATTGCCCATGACTGCTGTAGTAATGCCATGTTAAAGTGGGTTGGGACACAGTGTCTAAGTGGACAAAGTAAATGTTGCTTTAAAACAGGTTGGGGTGCTTTAGGGGCACCAAGGTAGATGCCAGGTTGGAGTACCAGTCTGAGGCAGGCCAAAATAGATGTGGCACTAAAACAGGTTTGGGTGCCTTAGAAGTAAATGCTGGGTTGGCTCTGGGACACTGAGGTGGGGTACTTTTAGTGGGCCTTAACTACCCAGATCCATGATCCTTTGTGACAACAAAGCAGGCATCCGAGGTTTGTCATCAGAGACCAGGAGTATGTGCAATCATTCACTTAAGGTGTCCCCCAAGCTGATTTGACTGCCGCACTGGGAAAAATGCTCCCTGAGCATCATGCTCTCAGAGTGTCATGCTCCCTGAGCATGGGAGAGTTTTGGCTGGGTACTCAGATTTTGTAAGCACTGAGTCTGGGGCCACTCTAACATGAGCCTAAATGACACACTGAGGCGGGTTGTGGTGTCCCTGGGAAGGATCTCTCAAGGGAAGGATCTGGGCAGAAAGGCTTCACTTACCTAGAGCCAAATTAGTTGTACTCATTTGAGTGCCATGGATGTGAGCTGACATCACCTTAAGATGGTCTGAGCTGGAAACTCAAGCCATCAATTACATGGAAACCATAGTGACTGTGCTGGTTCGGTGGATGGAATGACTGGAAGGCTGCTCTTGTAGCCCTAAGGGGCCAGAAAGCTAAGCCATTAGTCAGTCCTCTATCCCAGGTTTTGGCACCATTTATGTTAGGCACCAGCTCATTAAAGGATTCCACATGAAACAGTGAGTTAAAGCCTAATGGGCTTATTGAGAGAGAGAGAGAGAGAAACAGATTGAGAGCAAAGGGAGAAAGGCAGGTGGAAACCAGCAAAACCTGCTAGCAAAAGGAAAGGAAAAAAGGCTCCAACTCTCCTTCTGACAGCTTGTGGTTTTAAAGGAGAAAATGCACCAAGAGGGGTGGGAGTAATGTGTGGCCACAGGCATCACTGCATCACAATCTGTCACTGCACTGTTGTACCCCTCCCCATGCCCCTGCTCCATACCCATCCAGCAAATACAAAAACTACTGAAGGAACTCCACATCCAAAGTAACCCTATCAACCTAGTTACATGCTGCAAATGCAACAGAAGATCACTAACCATATGAAGATGCAGACGGATACAGCCCAACCTAATGACCAAATTTAAAAAATGACAGAGGAGACACAGACTTTGGAACAACTTGTTCTAGTTTGCTAGCTGCCAGAATGCAATATACCAGAAATGAAATGGCTTTTAAGAGGGGGAATTTAATAAGTTGCTAGTTTACAGTTCTAAGGCCGAGAAAATGTCCCAATTAAAACAAGTCTATAGAAATGTCCAATCAAAGCATCCATCCAGGGAAAGATACCTTGGTTCAAGAAGGCTAATGAAGCTCAGGGTTTCTCTCTCAAGTGGAAGGGCACAGGGTGAACACAGTCAGAGTTTCTCTCTCATCTGGAAAGGCACATGGTGAACACAGTCAGCATTCCTCATCTGCTAGCTTCTTCTCCTGGCTTCCTGTTTCATGAAGCTCCCCGGGAGGCATTTTTATTCTTCATCTCCAAAGGTCACTGGCTGGTGGACTCTTTTTCGTGGCACTGCAGCATTCTCTGCTCTCTCCAAATCTCCCATTCTCCAAAATGTTTCCTCTCTTATAGGACTCCAATAAACCAACCAAGACCCACCCAAATGGGTGGAGACATATCGTCACCTAATCCAGTTTAACAACCACTCTTGACTAAATCACATCAGCCAGGGAGATGATCTGATTAGTAGTTTCAAACAAACAGTATTGAATAGGGATTATTCTACCTTTATGAAATGGGATTTTGATTAAAATATGGCTTTTCTAGGGGACATACATCCTTTCAAACCAGCACACAACTAATCAAAGATATTTATATAACTTTACTAAATAAAATCAGTGGGATGGCTAATGACATAAAAGAGACCAAGAAGACACTAGAACAGCATAAGGAAGAATTTGAAATAATAAATAGAAAAAGAGTAGATATCATAGAGATTAAAGATGTTGTAGACCAAATAAAAAATATACTACAGACACACAATAGCAGATTTGAAGAGGCAGAAGAAAGAATAAGTGAACTAGAGAAAGTTCAACTGATTTTGGATACACAAAGTGACAAAAAAAAGATGGAAAAACTTGAATTGTATCTCAGAGAAAATGAGGGACAAAGCAAAGTGCACAAATATAAGAATCATCAGTGTCCTAGAAGGAGAATAGAAGAGTAAAAGGCTAGGAAGATTAGTGGAGGATATAATGGGGGAAAACTTCCCAAACTTTATAAAAGACATAAATATAATAATCAAAGAAGCCCAGTGAACTCCAAATAGAATAAATCTAAATAGGCCTACCCCAAGACACATACTAATCATTATGTTGAATGTGGAAGGAAAGCAGAAAATCTTGAAAGTGGCAAGAGAAAAACAATGCACTACATACAAGGGTAACCACATAAGACTGAGTTTGGATTACTCAACTGGCACTATGGAGGCAAGAAGGCAATGGTATGATACATTTAAGCTCCTGAAAGAGAAAGACTTCCTGCCAGGAATTCTCTATTCAGCCAAACTGTCCTTCAAAACTGAGATAGAGATTAAAATTTCCACAGACAAACCATGGCAATGAGAATATGTCAACCAGAGACCAGCTCTGCAAGAATTACTAAAGGGAATTCTACCAGTTGAAATAAAAAAGACAGGAGAGGGAGGACTGGAGGAGGATAAACAGAATTGAAAAGTACCAGTAAGGGTAACCTAAAGGATAAAAAGAGAGAGAGGAAAAAGAACATACGATCTGACAAATAAAATCCAAAGGATAAGATGGTTGATTCAAGAAATGCCTTTACAGTAATGCCTTTGAATGTTACAGGCTAAACCTATCAATTAAAAGATACAAATTGGGGCTGGCCATGGTGGCTCAGTGGCAGAATTCTCGCCTGCCATGCTGGAGACCTGGGTTCTGTTTCCAGTACCTGCCCATGTTAAAAAAAAAAAAAAAGATATAGCTTGGCAGAATGGATTAAAAAATATAATCCATCTATATGCTTCTTACAAAAGACTCATTTTAGATAAAAGGATACAAACAGATTGAAAGTGAAAGGATAGAAAAAGATGTTCCATACAAGCTGTAAGCAAAAGAAAGCAGGAGTATCTATACTAATATCAAACAAAATAGACTTTAAATGTAAAGACATCATAAGAGACAAAGAACGACACTATATATTAGTAAAAGGAACAATTAACCAAGAAGAAATAACAATCATGAATATCTATGCCCCCAATCAAGGAGCTCCAAAGTACATGAGAGAGACATTGGCAAAACTGAAGAAAGCAATAGCGTTTCAACAATAATAGCAGGAGACTTCAATACACCATTCTCCTCTATAGATAGAAAAACCAAACAGAATATCAACAAAGATATAGGGAACTTAAACAATTTGATAAATGACTTAGACCTAACAGACATATGTAGGTTGTTACACCTCAGAACACCAGGATATACATTCTTCACTAGTGCTCATGGAACATTCTCCAGGATAGAACATATGCTGGGGCACAAAACAGGTCTTTAAAAATTTTAAAGCATTGAAATTATTCAAAGCACTTTCTCTGATCACAATGGAGTGAAGCTGGAAATCAATAACCATCAAAGAACAAGAACTTTCACAAAGAAGTGGAGATTAAATAACACACTCTTAAACAATGAGTGGGTCAAAGAAAACCTTGTCAGAGAAATCAGTTGCTATCTGGAGATTAATGAAAATGAGAATACAACCTATCAGAACTTATGGGATGCAGCAAAGGCTGTGCTGAGAGGGAAATTTATCACACTAAATGCCTGTATTAAAAAAAAGAAGAGGAAAAATGGAGAATTTAACTGCTCATCTGGAGGAACTTGAGAAGGAATAGCAAACTAACCCCAAAGCAAATAGAAGAAGAGAAATAACAAAGATTAAAGCAGAGTTAAATGAATGGGAGAACAAAAGAACAATAGAAAGAATCAATAAAACCAAAAGTTGGTTTTTCAAGAAAATCAGTAATTTCGGTGGGCACTAGCAAGGCTGACCAAGAAAAAGAGAGGAAGCAAATAAACAAAATCAGAGTGGGGTCACTACCACAGACCCTGAAGAAATAAAAGAAATCATAAGAGGATACTATGAACAAGTATACACCAACAAACTAGACAACTTAGATGAAATGGACAAATTCCTGAAAACACACAAACAAGCTGCACTGATTCAAGAAGAAATAGAAGATCTTAAAAAACCAATCACAAGTAAAGAGATTCAAACAGTCACCAAATATTCCTACAGAAAAAGTCCAGGACAAGATGGCTTCACAGGAGCTATTCCAAAAAGAATGAATACCAATTTGCTCAAACTTTTCCAAAAAATTGAGGAAAAAGGAACACTCCCTAACTCATTTTATGAAGGTAACATCATCTTTAACCAAAGCTGGGTAAAGATGCTACAAGAAAGGAAAACTACAGACCAATCTCCCTAATGGACATAGATGCAAATATTCTCAACAAAATATTAGCAAATCAAATCCAACAGCATATTTAAAAAATTATACACCACGACCAAGTGGGGTTTATGCCAGGAATGCAAGGATGGTTCAACACAACAAAAATCAGTTAATGTAATACAGCACATTAACAACATGAAAGGGGAAAAAATCATATGATCATCACGATTGATACTGAAAAAGCATTCGACAAAATTCAGCATCCTTTTCTGATAAAAACACTTCAAAAGGTAGGAATCAAAGGTAACTTACTCAGCATGATAAAAGGCATATATAAGAAACACATAGCCAGCATCATATTCAATGGTGAGAGGCTGAAGCTATCCCCCTAAGACTGGAAATGAGATAAGGTTGCCCTCTTTTCACCACTATTATTCAACATTGAACGAGAAATTCTGGTGAAGGCAATCAGTCAGGACATAGAAATAAAAGGTATCCAAATTGGAAAAGAAGTAGTAAACCTTTCATTATTTGCAGATGACATGATATATATATATGGAAAATCCTGAGAAATCTACACCAAAGTTACTTGAGCTAGTAAACAAATTCAGCAAGGTGACAGCTTATAAAATCAGTGTGCAAAAATCAATACTGTTTCTATACACAAGAAATGACCTAACTGAGGAGTCAATTAATGAAAAAATTCCACTCAAAATGGCAAGTAATAGAATCAGGTATCTAAGCATGAACTTAACTAGGGATATAAAGGACTTGTGCACAGAGAACTACATAACATTGTTAAATGAAATCAAAGAAAACCTAAATAGGTGAAAGGAGATTCCCTGCCCAACGGTAGGAAGGTTAAATGTAGTTAAGATGTCAATTCTACCCAAGTTGATCTACAGATTCAATGCAGTACCAATCAAAATCCCAAGAACCTACTTTGAAGAGTTGGAAAAGCTAGCCACCAAATTTATCTGGAAGGGAAAGAGACTATGAATAGCTAAAGAGCACCCTAAAAAAGAAGAATGAAGTGGAAGTACTAACACTCCCCCATTTTAAAACTCACTATAAAGCCACAGTAATAAAAAAAGCATGGTAATGGCTTAAAGGAAGAAGCATTGACCAGTGGAGTAGAGTTGAGAGTGCAGATATATATCATCAAATCTATGGTAAACTGATCTTTGACAAGGCCCCCAAATCAGCTGAACTGGGACAAAATAGTCTTTTCAATAAATGCACATGGAAGAACTGGAAATCAACAGCCAGAAGAATGAAAGAGGACCCTTACAAAAATTAACTCAAATAGAATCAAACACCTAAATATAAGAATCAGTACCATAAAGTTCCTAGATGAAAATGTAGAGAAACATCTTCAAGACCTAGAAATAGGAGGTAGCTTCCTAAATTTTACACCCAAAGCATAAGCAACAAAAGAAAAGATAGATAAATGGGAACTCCTCAAAATCAAATGCTTTTGCATCTCAAAAGACTTTGTCGAAAAGATGAAGAGGCAGGCAACTCAATGGGTAGAAAATATTTGGAAATCACACATTGAAGAAAGGTTTGATATCCTGTATACCACATAAAGAAATAATACAATTCAACAACAAAAGAACAAGCAACCCAATTATAAGGTGGGCTAAAGATATGAATAGACATTTTTCTGAAGAGAAAATACAGATAGCTCAAAAGTACATGAAGAGATGCTCATTTTCATTAGCTATAAGGGAAATGCAGATCAACACTACAGTGAGATACCACCTCACACCTATAAGAATGGCTGCTATTAAACAAACAGGAAACTACAAATGTTGGAGAGGATATGAAGAAATTTGGACACTTATACACTGATAGGGGGAATGTATAGTGGTTACAGCTGCTATGGAAGACAGCCTGGTGGTTCCTCAGAAAACTAAATATTGAGTTCCCTTATACTGCTACTTGGTATATATCCCAAAGAGCTGGAAGTAGTGGCTCAGAGATTTGCATACCAATGTTCATAGTAACACTATTCACAATCACCAAAAGATGGACACAATCCAAGTACCCATCAACAGATGAGTGGATTAACAAAATGTGGCATATACATAAAATGGAATATTGTGCAGCAGTAAGATGAGATGACATCCTGAACCACATGACAAGATGCATGAGCTTTGAGGACATAATGCTGAGTGAAATAAGCCTGACAAAAAAGGACAGATACTGTGTGATTCCACTTTTATGACCATGGTAAAGGTAAAATCAGGGGCTTCTAATACAGAATGTATGGGACCTAGAGAGACACAGAAGCTAGAGAGACACAGAACAGTTTCCTAATGAGGTTGAAGTTAACTATAAGAGAATAGACAGAAGTGAAGGCAGTTAACTAGTGGGTCTATAAGTCATATTACCATATTGAAGGTGAACATGATCGAAAGGTGAACATATAGACTCATGTGTCCCATAAATTAACACTACAAATATAAATAAGTTCTTGCATGAACTACTGCAAGGGTATGAATCTTGTACAAAGAGTGTATAATTTGGGGTATAGAAAGAAAAATGATATTGCATGCTATCGGCTATGTTTCACAGGTAAACATCAACAGTACCGCAGCAATACCGGGTACTGGGTACATAATGCGGGGAGGGACAAGAGTCAGGGGGAGGTTTGGATTTTCCATTTCATGAGAGTGTGTTTATTGCTAATCTTTCTCTTGGGAAGAATGAAATTATCTAAAATTGAGAGTGCTGATGGACTGTTGACTTTGAACATTATACATGAGGCCCAGTACATAAAGGTGGCTGAAAGATTCACTGAGTGAGAAGTAGAGTGGTGAACAATAGTGTAAACATATGGAAGAACATGGTGCTGTTACAAAAAAGAATAAAGTTGTGGGGCAAACAATGATGTGAATGAACCTGTGGTACATCTGGTGAGGCAAAATAAGCCAGAAACAAAAGAGCAAGTATTGTATGGCCTCATTTAGAAAATACTAATAAGAAAACTGGGATCTAGATTGTAAGCTTTTATAGCAATCACATTTAGTCTGGAGTGGTAATTGTTATTTCTGGATTTTGAGGAGCTGCTTTATGTAAGTATAGCCTAGGATTTAGAAATAAGAATGTAGTTGATTGGATTGGGGTTCAGGTAATTCAGAATATGGGGGTAAGGAAGACATTGTCTGTATTTTAGAACTTCACCTACTCCCAGAGACCAAAGGAAGAAAGTTTTATTATGTCCAGAAACTAAATTTTCTGTAGCACATAATCTAACTCAACCTGTCTGGATAGATCATAAACAATACAAACATAAGGAGCCCAGAATAAGAATGAGAGTCTTTAATCCTGTATAGATTAATGTAATGCCTGGATACATCCCAGCATATATTAAACAGATAATAAAAAATATTGGCAAAGTCCCTTGAGGAATGGAAGAAAAATTATGGAACTACTAAACTTTACCACCAGGGAAACCCTGGATACTTTGCCAAACGTTAGGGACACCCAAATCAATAGGCCAAGCCCTTGATCTTGAGGCTTGCTCTTGTGAAACTTATGTATGTAGCAGAGAAGCTTAGCCTACCTATAGGTATGCCTAAGAGTCACCTCCAGAGGACCTCTTTTGTTGTTTATATGTGGTCTTTCTCTAAGCCCAATTCTGCAAGTAAAACCATTGCCCTCCCCGCTACATGTGGCATGATATCCAGGGATGAAAGTCTTTCTGGTAACATGGGAGATGATCCCCAGGGATGAGCCTGGCCTTGGCACCATGGGATCAACAATTCCATCCTGACTGAAAAGGGGGAAAGAAGTGTAATAAAAATATTTGAGAGGGTTCAAATAGAGTAAAGAGGCTACATTGGAGTTCACTCTTAGGCATGCTTCAGTTAGACATTGCTACCTATCATAACTTGCCAACCTCAACCAAAACCATTCCTGCCAATCTTAAAGAATATTTAGGGTATTACATAAGATTCTACAAATATTCCATGCACTAGGGTAACTTTCCAAAATCTACAGTCTCCAGATGGGTCCCTGGACCAGATATTTCCAGAAATGCAGTGGAGCCAGCCCTTCCAGAACATCAGCTAGCTCCATCTCCCTATCCCACATTATCAACCACCCCTTCCAATATGAAAAAGTTAGATTTGGGCATAGTCCAAATGCACATAAAGTGTGGGAGAAAGATCAAAGATGATGGCGGAGTTATACAGAGAAGGTAGGATTTAACGAATGAATGAGTGCTGAATCATTATATTGATATTTCTTTTAGCCTCCAGTACCTTAGAGCAGCTAGAAATAAAAACCTAAAGTTGTGGAATTGTAACCTATACCAAATTCTGAAATCTGTTCAACAACTAATTGTTGCACTGTGCTTTGAAATTTATTGCTTTTATGTATATACGTTATTTGAAGAGAAGGAGGAGTGTAACAGAGAAGATAGGATCTAACAAATGAATATGACTGTTGAATCATGTTGATATTTCTGTATGTCTCTAGTGTCTTGGAGCAGCTAGAAGAAAAAATGAAAAATTGTGGAACTGAAACCCATACCAAACTTTAAAATCTGTTCTATAACTACTTGTTAAAATGTACTGGTGAATTTATTGCTTTTTTGTATATATGTTATATTTCACAATTTAAAAAGTTTAAAAAATAGCAAATAGAATTCAGCAACATGTAAAAAGGCTAATATGCATTGACCAAGTGAAGTTTAGCCCAGAGAGGGAAGGTTGGTTTAACATTCAAAGATCAGTAAATATATTTCACTACAACAAAATATAGGAGAAATATATGATCATCTCAATAGACACAGAAAAAGCACTTGAAATATTGAACACATGATAAAAACTCTCAAAAACAGTAATAAAATGAAGCTTCCTTAAATTCAAAAGAGCATCTGTTTTGGTTTACTTAAGTGCCAAAATGTAATATACCAGAATTAACAGTGGGAATTTATAAGCTTACAAATTTACAGTTCTAAGGCTGTGAAAATGTCCCAATTAAAGTATCAACAGGATGATACCTTCTGTGAAGAAAGGCAGCTGGCACCTGGACACCTCTGTCACCTGGGAAGGCACATATCTAGCATCTTCTTGTCCTTCACTCCCAGAGTTCATTGCTTTCAGCTTCTGGTTCCATTATCCTCTTTTCTGAGCTTTTATGGGTCCTCTCTTAGCTTCTCTGAGTGTTTTCTCTGTAAGCCTCTCTTCATCTTTCTGTTTCTCTGAGTATTCTGGGCTTTTTCTGTGTGTCGTTTATCCTCTTATCAAGGACACGAAAAAGGGGATTAAGACCTACCTTGAATGGGGTGGGTCACATCTTAATTAAAATAATCTAATTAAAAGTCCCACCTACAATAGATCAGCATCCACAGGAATGGATTAAAATAACATGGCCTTTTCTGGG
>PVIY010030330.1:0-31088 GCA_004026745.1 Myrmecophaga tridactyla | reverse complement strand
TTTCTCTATTACCGTTTTATTCCTTTTTCTGATGTCTTTTTATTTCTTTTTCTAAATCGATGCAAATGTTCTAAGAAATGATGAATATGCAACTATGTGATAATATTAAGAATTACTGATTGTATATGTAGAATGGAATGATATTTTAATGTTCTTTTGTTAAGTTTTTTAATTAATAAAAAAGTTTATAAAAAAAAAACAGGACCCATCTATATGCTGTCTGTAGGAGACACATCTTATACCCAAAGATAAGCATACGTTGAAAGGGAAAGACTGGGAAAAGTTACTTTGTGCAAACAATAATCAGAAAAGAGCAGAAGTAGCTATACTAATATACAACAAACTAGACTTCAATTGCAAAACATTTAAAAGAGAAAAAGAAGGACACTATGTATTAATAATAGGAACAATTCAACAAAAAGACTTAACAATCATAAATATTTATGCACCAAGCCAGAGTGCTCCAAAACGCATGAGGCAAACACTGAAAACACTGAATAGAGAAATAAACACATCTATCATAATACTTGGAGATTTCAATTCCCCACTCTCATCAATGGACAGAACATCTAGACAGAGTATCAATGAAGAGATGGAGAATTTAAATACTACAATAAATGAACTAGACTTAACAGACATTTATAGAACATTATACCCCATAACAGCAGAATACACCTTTTTCTCAAATGCCCATGGATCATTCTCAAGGAAAGACCGTATGCGGGGTCACAAAGAAAGTCTCAAGAAATTTAAACAGATTGAACTCATACAAAACACTTTCTCAGATCATGAAGGAATGAAGTCAGAAATTAATAATAGGCAGAGGGTCAGAAAATTCACAAATAAATGGAGGCTCAATAACACACTCTTAAACAATCAGTGGGTCAAAGAAGAAATTACAAGAGAAATCAGTAAATAACTCGAGGCAAATGAAAATGTAAACAGAACATATCAAAATTTATGGGACGAAGCAAAGGCAGTACAAGAGGGAAATTTATTGCTCTAAATGCCTATATCAAAAAAGAAGAAAGAGCAAAAATCGAGGAATTAATGATCCAATTGGAAGAACTAGAGAAAGAACAGCAAACTAACCCCAAAGCAAACAAAAGGAAAGGAATAATGAGGGTTAGAGCAGAAATAAATGAAATTGAGAACATGAAAACAATCAAGATAATTGACAAAACCAGAAATTGGTTCTATGGGAAAATCAATAAGATTGATGGACTCTTAGCAAGGTTGACAAAAACAGAGGAGAGAGGATGCAAATAATTAAAAGCAGAAATGAAGGAGGAGATGCAACCACTGACCCCACAGAAATAAAGGAAGTAATGACAGGATACAATGAACAACTTTATGCTAATGAACGAGAAAATGTAGATGAAATGGACAACTTCCTAGAACAGCATGAACAACCAACATTGACTCGAGAAGAAAGAGACGACCTCAACAAACCAATCACAAGAAATTGAGGTAGCCATTAAGAAGCTCTCAAAAAAGAATAGTCCATGACCAGATGGACTGGAATTCTACATGTGAATTCTACCAGACATTCAAGAAAGAATTGGTACCAATCCTGCTCAAACTCTTCAAAAAAATTAATAGTTTCTTCCAAAACTATTGGAAGAAAAGAAAACTACAGACCAATCTCTCTAATGAATATAGATGCAAAAATCCTCAACAAAATTCTTACAACTTGAATCCAGCATCATATTAAAAGAATTATGCACCATGACCAAGTAGGATTCATCCCAGGTATGCAAGGATGGTTTACCATGAAAAAATCAATGTAATACACCATATCAACAAATCAAAGCAGAAAAACCACCTGATCATCTCGATTGATGCAGAAATGGCATTTGACAAAATTCAACATCTTTTCTTGTTGAAAACACTTCAAAAGATAGGAATAGAAGGGGATTTCCTCAACATGATAAAGGGAATATGTGAAAAACCCACTGCTAACATCATCCTCAATGGGGAAAAACTGAAAACTGTCCCTCAAAGATCAGGAAGAAGACAAGGATGTCCATTATCACCATTGTTATTCAACATTGTGTTGGAAGTTTTAGCCAAAGCAATTGACAAGAAAAAGAAATGCAAGGCATCCAAATTGGAAAGGAAGAAGTAGATCTCACTGCAGATGATATGTCGAAAACCCCCAAAAATCCACAGCAAAGCTACAGGAGCTAATAAATGAGTACAGCAAAGTGGCAGGCTACAAGATCAATGCTCAAAAATCTATAGTGTTTCTTTCCACTAGTAATAAACAATCTGAGGGAGAAATCAAGAAATGAATTCCATTTACAATTGCAACTAAAAGAATAAAATACTTAGGAATAAATTTAACTAAAGAGACAAAAGACCTATACAAAGAAAACTACAAGAAACTGTTAAAAGAACTCACAAAAGACATAAATAGATGGAAGGGCATACTGTGTTCATGGATTGGAAGACTAAATATAGTTAAGATGTCAGTTCTACCTAAATTGATTTGCAGATTCAACACAATACCAATCAAAATACCAACAACTTACTTTTCAGAAATAGAAAAACCAATAAGCAAATTTATCTGGAAGGGCAGGGTGCCCCGAATTGCTAAAAGTATCTTGAGGGAAAAAAAATGAAGCTGGAGGTCTCACACTGCCTGACTTTAAGGCATATTATGAAGCCACAGTGGTCAAAACAGCATGGTACTGGCATAAAGATAGATATATTGACCAATAGAATCGAATAGAGTGTTCAGATATAGACCCTCTCATCTATGGACATTTGATCTTTGATAAGGCAGTCAAGCCAACTCACCTGGGACAGAACAGTCTCTTCAATAAGTGGTGCCTAGAGAACTGGATATCCATATGCAAAAGAATGAAAATGGACCCATATCTCACACCCTATACAAAAGTTAACTCAAAATAGATCAAAGATTTAAACATTAGATCTAAGACCATAAAACAGTTAGAGGAAAATGTAGGGAAATATCTTATAAATCTTATAATTGGAGGTGGTTTTATATAACTTACACCCAAAGCAAGAGCACTGAAAAAATAAATAAATAAATGGGAACTCCTCAAAATTAAACACTTCTGTGCATCAAAGAACTTCGTCAAGAAGGTAAAAAGACAGCCTACACAATGGGAGACAATATTTGGAAACGACATATCAGATAAAGGTCTAGTATCCAGAATTTATAAAGAGATTGTTCAACTCAACAACAAAAAGACAGCCAACTCAATTACAAAATGGGAAAAAGACATGAACAGACACTTCTCAGAAGAGGAAATACAAATGGCCAAAAGGCACATGAAGAGATGCTCAACGTCTCTGGCCATTAGAGAAATGCAAATCAAAACCACAATGAGATATCATCTCACACCCACCAGAATGGCCATTATCAACAAAACAGAAAGTGACAAGTGCTGGAGAGGATGTGGAGAAAGAGGCACACTTATTCGCTGTTGGTGGGAATGTCAAATGGTGCAACCGCTGTGGAAAACAGTTTGGCGGTTCCTCAAAAAGCTGAATACAGAATTGCCATATGACCTGGCAATACCATTGCTAGGTATCTACTCAGAGGACATAAGGGCAAAGACACAAATGGACATTTGCACACCAATGTTTATAGCATTATTTACAATTGCAAAGAGATGGAAACAGCCAAAATGTCCATCAACAGATGAGTGGCTAAACAAACTGTGGTATATACATACGATGGAATATTATGCAGCTTTAAGACAGAATAAACTTATGAAGTATGTAACAACATGGATGGACCTTGAGAACATTATGCTGAGTAAGACTAGCCAAAAACTAAAGGACAAATACTGTATGGTCTCACTGATATGAACTGACATTAGTGAATAAACTTGGAATATTTTGTTGGTAACAGAGATGATCAGGAGATAGAAATAGGGTAAGATATTGGGTAATTGAAGCTGAAGGGATGCAGACTGTGCAATAGGACTGGATACAAAAACTCAGAAATGGACAGCACAATACTACCTAACTCTAATACAATTATGTTAAAACACTGAATGAAGCTGCATGTGAGAATGATGGAGGGAGGAGGGCTGGGGACATAAATGAAATCAGAAAAAGATTGAGATGGTAAAATCTAGGAATGCCTAGAGTGTATAGTAATAGTGAAATGTACAATGTACAAATTTTAAAAATGCTTTTGCATGAGGAAGAACAAAGGAATGTCATTATTGCAGGGTGCTGAAAATAGATGGTAATTAATATTTTAAAATTTTAACTTACATGTGAGACTAAAACAAAAAATGTTTGTTACAAAATTTATATTTTGATTAGTGCATTTCCTAATATAACTTATGCAGATTGTTTGATTGAACACCATAAGTACTTGGAATCTCAGGTAGGACATGAGATTTTGTTGGTTTGTCCAGAGTGATGCCCTGATGAAACCCAGAGTGATTCAATCAGTAAGTGGAAAAGCATTTGCAAAGCCCCCTTGGGGGAATGGTGAGAACAGGGAGAAATTCAACTTCCCCAAGTTGAATTCTTGATATTCTCACAAGCAGTGTGGACAACCAAAGCTATAGGCTGAGTCCCCAGTCTTGGGGTTTGTTCATATGAAACTTAACCCCACAAAGGATAGGTCAAGTCTACTTAAAATTTAGGCCTAAGAGTCACTCCCAAGAGAGCCTCTTTTGTTGCTCAGATGTGGCCTCTCTCTCCAGCCAACACGACGAGCAGTCTCACCACTCTCCCCCTGCCTGCATGGGACATGACTCCCAGGGGTGTGGATCTTCCTGGACAGAGATCCTGGAATAAGCTGAGACTCAGCATCAAGGGATTGAGAAAAACCCTAGAATGAGCTGAGACCCAGCATCAAGGGATTGAGAAAACCTTCTCGACCAAAAGGGGGAAGAGTGAAATGAGACTAAGTGTCAATGGCTGAGAGATTCCAAACAGAGTCAAGAGGTTATCCTGGAGGTTGTTCTTATGCATTAAGTAGATATCACCTTGTTGTTCAAGATATAGTGGAGAGGCTGGAGGGAACTGCCTGAAAATGTAGAGCTGTGTTCCAGTAGCCATGTTTCTTGATGATGATTGAACAATGATATAGCTTTCACAATGTGACTCTGTGATTGTGAAAACCTTGTGTCTGATGCTCCTTTTATCTACCATATCAACATATGAGTAGATGAGTAGAACATATGGAATAAAAATAAATAATAGGGGAAACAAATGTTAAAATAAATTTAGTTTGAAATGCTAGTGATAAATGAAAGCAAGGGGTATGGGTATGGTGTGTATAATCTTTTTTTCTGTTATCGCTTTATTTCTTTTTCTGTTGTCTTTTTATTTCTTTTTCTAAATCGATTTAAATGTTCTAAGAAATGATGAATATGCAACTATGTGATGATATTAAGAATTACTGATTATATATGTAGAATGGAATGATATGTTAATGCTTTTGTTTGTTGTTAATTTTTTAATTAATAAATAAAAATAAAAAATAAAAAAATGGATAAATGAGACTGCCATAAAATTTTAAAACTTGTGCTTCGCAAGATTTTCTCAACAAAGTGAAAAGTCAAGTTAACCAATGGGAGAATATATTTGGAAACCACATATTGAATAGTGGTTTAATATCAAGAATATATAAAGAAATCCTACACTAAACAATAAAAAGACAATCCAATTTAAAAATGGGCCAAACACTTGAATAGACATGTACTGGTTTGTAACTGTTATGTACCCCAGAAAAGCCATGTTCTTTTAATCTTAATTCAATCTTATTGAGGCAGACTATTTCGGTGGTCCCTTCTGATTAGGTTGTTTTCATGAAGATGTGACCCACACATTTTTGGGTGGGACCTTTTGATTAGATGGAGATGTAACTCCACCCATTAAAGGTGGGTCTTAATCCTCTTTCTGGAGCTCTGTCTGATGAGAATAAAAGGCAGAAATCATAGAAGGAGCTGAGATAGCTGGCACAGAGGAAAGAAAGATGAAACTAAAACACAGACATCTGGAGATACAGAAGGAGCTAAGAGAGCCATTTGAACACAAATCAGGGGAGTAGGGCAGCAGATGTTACCATGTACCTTCCCATGTGACAGAATCCTCAGACCTGATCAGTCTTTCTTGAGAGAAGGTATCCTCTTGTTGGTGCCTTAATTTGAACATTTTTCATGGCCTTAGCTTGTAACTTGTAACTTAATAAATACCTTTTATAAAAGCGAATCCATTTCCGGTATGTTGCAATCAGCATTTTAACAAACCAAAACAAAGCATTTCTCCAAAGAAGAAACACAAATGGCTAAAAACCACATGAAAAGATGCTCAACATCACTAGCTATTAGAAAAGCTGCAAATCAAACCCACAGTGAGTTATCATTTCACTCCTACTAGAATGGTCACTATTTAAAAAAAATAAGAAAACGAAAAGTGCTAGAGAGGATGTGGAGAAATAGGAACACTAATTCACTAGTGGTGGGAATGTAAAATGGTGCAGCCACTTTTGGTGACAGTTTGGTGATTCCTCAGGAAGCTAAGTGTAGAATCACCATATGATCTGGCAATCCTGTTACTGGGTATATATATATCCAGGAGAATTGAAATCAGGGATATAAACAGCCATTTACACATCAATGTTCATAGAGGCATTATTCACAATTGTGAAAAGATGGAAGCAACCCAAGTGTCCATCAACTGATGGCAGATAAAAAAAAATGTGGCATATGTACACAATGGGATACTATTCAGCTACAAAAAGAAATAAAGTCCTGGCACATGTGACAACAGGGATGAACCTTGAAGACATTATATTGAAGGAATAAGCCATACACAAAAGTGCAGATATTGTATGGTCTTACTGATATGACCTAATATAATAAGCAAACTCATAGAATTAGTCTCTATAATATAGGTTATCAAAGGATAGAATGGGGGTAGAAAATAGGGAGCTGATGCTTACTTCATATAAGATTTCTACTTAGGTTGATTGGAAATGTATGGAAATGGATAGCAGTGGTGGTAGTATGTTATTGTGAGTGTAATTAACAGCACTGAATTATGTTTGTGAATATGGCTATAAGGGGAAGTTTCGGTTCATATATCTTACTAGAAGGAAAGTTAGAATACAAAACATGGGACTGTATAACACAGCAAACTCTGTTGTGGACCTTGGACTGTGGTTAATATTACAAATACAAGAATGTTCTTTCATGAATTATAACAAATGTATGACATTATTACTAGGTGTTAATAATATTGTGGTAAATGGGAAATTATCAACTTAATGTAAACTATAGACTATAGTTAATGCAATATTTTAATATTCTTTCATCAGTTGTAACAAAGGTCCCATGCTAATGCAAAGTGTCAACAATAGGGGAGAATTTGGGAATGTTGTATTTTTTACATGACTTTTCTGTAAACCTACAACTAATTGAATAAAATTACAATAATTAAAAAAACATTATGCTAAAGTGAAAGGAACCAGACATGAAGTACAATATATTGTATGATTCCATTTATATAAAATGTAAATATAAATAAATTTATAGAGACCTATGTAGATTAGTGGTTACATAGGCTAGGAAAGGATAAATGGATTGAGAGGTAACTGCTATGGGGTAAGAGGTTTTTCTTTTCAGTGTAATGAAAATGTTCTAAAGCTGATTGTAGTCATGTATCTTACACACAGAGTGCAAAACTATGTGATTATACTAAAGTCCTTTGATTGCTTACTTTGGATGGATTGTATGGTATGTGAATATATTTCATTAGAACTGCTTTAAAATATATCTATTAACAGGGCAATAAAGATTGAACTTCATCTTCCCTCAGGGAAGGAGTAAAAAGGGAAAAGGAAAAATGTGAAAGAAAAAGAAAACTTCACAAAATACTCCAGTTTCAGAAAGATAGAGCCAAATTATGGCCAACACACCAGTTTTCTTCTTTCTTCTTGCTTTCTTTGATGAGCTGGATAAGTAAGATTAGGATAAATAATGCATTTGTTAGAACCCTTGAAAATTTGTAAAATTCTTTTATATATAATGTCTCATTTGATCAAGATGTTGGGCTACATTTCTAGAGTAAAGGTCTACCTATAGAATATGGCAATTTTATGCTTGTATTTTATCTCTCATTTAACAATTAAAATTTCTATAGAAAACTGCTTTTCTTATAGACTTTTATTTTTACTTATCAGACAACTGGTATCTTCAAGTTATTGTGTTTCAAGAAGTCAGTGTTCCTCACTGGTTTCTATTTAGTCCTGCCTCTATGCTTTTATTCATGCTGTTCCCCTCATCAGAGATGGTTCCCTATTTCTCTATCTATCTAAATGCCATTAATTCTTCAAGGCCTAGTTTTAGATCTGTGGCAGGGAAGTGATATAGTTGTGTGTATGAATGAATGAATTCCAGTATTCTTCAAACACAAATGTTACCTGGGAAATCCTACCTCTTGATAAGATGAAGAGAACTTCTAAATGTAGTCTTCAATGGGAAGGAATGGCTTTGTCTGTCTGGCTCAATTCTATTTCCCCAGTGCCTGGAAACATTCTTGGCACATGGTGGATATTCAATTAATATTAGATATTTGAATAAATGAATAATTCTGAGTCTTTGCGTACTTTGAATGCAGTTTAATTACTCCTTGAACAATTAAGGCTCATATACACTAAGTTAGAGAATCATCACCATTTCACAGTAGAGCATGTTTTCATATTCCCACATCCTCTAAACATGCAGTCTCTTAATTGCCTCCCACACTACTCCACAGCATGTGTGTAACCCTGTGTAATGGGCTTGCTTTGTACAGATCTCCTTTATGCATAACCATGGCAATACTGTCTAGCTCATATTTGAAGTGTTTGAGAGACTAGGCCTGTGAATGTTAACTCACTGTATGATGGTTGAATGACATTTTGTTCTTTCAATGATCATAATCAGAGTACTTCTTCTGTTTCTTCCATGAAGTAAAACATCTATTTATAGAACAAACTAAAGTAAAAACTCTAGACCCATAACTATTACCTGAAGGCACAGTCTGGCTCTAAAATCTGGGGATGAAGAACTCAGAGATCCTCAGAATTTCTATTTTCAACTGAAATCTAGAAACTGCAATGGAATTAGTATCATCATTTTGTACAGAGAGAATCAGGTTGAGGAGGGTGCTGAAAGTATAGAGGATGTGAATGTAATACATCCTGCACATTTTGCCTCTGCAAAGGTTCCAACTATGACATGTGGCCAAGCCCTCCATATTGAGGAGATTTTTTCCCTCCTGAGTTTGCATTTATTTTGCATGCGAATATTTTGATGCTGACAGAATTCCACCCACATACCACAAGTCTAATCAATTTTAAGCCAAATCTTTCCTTTACTGTTAATTGGAAATACAAGGCATAATCAAATACCAAATAAGGCAAGCTGTCTTCTTAGCACACACATACACATGCACTTCCATATTCTGACAGATAATCTGTAAAAGATTTTGAAATGAAACCCACTTCAGATCTGTTCATGATTGTCATTGTATAAACAGTCTGTGAGAAATTACAGATATTTGATGTTAAAAGTGACTCAAATTTAATTGCATTTCACTAAGTTTTATTACTGACCTACTGTAGGTAAATTTTTTGCAAAACTTTCATTTCCTTTAGGAAGAAAATGTAGGATTTGGAAGTAACCTAAAACTCAGTTCAAAATAAAAGAAGTAGCATGTTTCATGACCTTTTTTGAGTAATAAGGAATTTCAAGTTAAGGGAAATTGACTGTTTATTTGAAACTTATGGCATCCTCAAAGATTAAATAGTACTTGGTCCATTGCTGTGTCAGTGTTAATTTTTATTTAAATAGTTTATGTCTTGTGATCTAAACATTATATAGAATCTAAACTCTTCTCAGCAAAAGTCCTTTTTTACTTATTTCTATAGAAATTACCTTCATATTTATGACCATTTGTGTCTATGATTCTTGAAATGTTTATTCATACTTTTAAATTTAATTTCTTAATTTACTTTTTTGCAGTGAGATATCTAAAGGAATATTAATATTATTTTTCAAGTTTGCCTTTAAATTAAATATTTTTGTTGACAAAGCCATTGAAGTCCTTGGTTCAGTTAGTTGCCAAAGCAAACAAAATTTTGTCACTCTAAAAAATATGGATCCCCAGTGCCTGCCCATGTCAAATAATATATATACATATATATATGCATGTATATTACAAGACAAATTGCCAAAAATAATAAAAGTGTGCATGCCTGTGAAAATGCTGATGGCTGATGTAAGAAACTCCAAAATTTTGTTCCTTCATAAAAATGATTTAAAAATTGGCAAAAATAGTCAGAATCAATTTTTCAGTACTCTGGAAGCTACCAAATGGATTGCAGCAACACAGGGAATATTTAGTACAAAAAAAGTTGCTAAATCTTAACAAGAAGAGTGAGCTTTGTGGTGTCTTAATTTATGCTAGGCCCAGCTTCTACTCCAGCTCCACTGCAGCCTTGTAAAGTAGCAGCTCATAGTCACAGTACTGCAGGAAACAGAACAGGTCTAGAGATTTTCCAAGACTTGAGTTCCAAATAAGAGTCATAATCTGATCTATCTGGTGGTCTCTTAGAAGACCCCTCTTGAAAGGCTTGTCTTCATTTGAACTAGCCCAATGCTAAAGGCTTCCACCAGTGCTGGGGTGGGAGGAGTAATTGAAATATGTTAACATCACAGCTGCCTGAGGTAATGTATAGCAGTTGGAGTAAACAATGGTATAGCCAGGAAGTTTCAAAGGAAAAGCTGAGGAATGAGATGCCCTTTAGAGGCTTTGTAAAGCTCCAACATATTTCTGGGAATTTATAAGTTCGCATGCATGTGTAGGGCTTCCCACATGCTCAGGAACTACCTGAGAAGGCCATAATCTCTCATTTCTAACTGAACTTAAAGCTCTGCACAAACAAGAAGTGAAGGTTGAGGCAGTGATGTAAACTTCCTGGTGGGGTGTTGAAAGTCTACCCCAACATGTACAAAGCTCTCCTAGGCAAAGACAAAGAGACTTATTGATTCCAGGTATTTAAGGAAATCTGTGCAATCATAAGCTGATCACTAAGGTAACCAAGTGGAGACTTCAGTAGGCACACAGGACAAAGATACACACTTTAAAAATTAATTCAGAAAAATCACTAAACAAATAATCATCAACTACTATGAAAACCAGAAACAACAACAAACCTTGGTGGAGGAGGGAGAATATGCTTTTCAGAGTCACCACGTTACTATTGAAATGTCCAGTTTTTGAAAACAGAACAAAACAAGACATTCAAAGAAAAAATAAAGGGTGTCATAAACCAGAAAATAAGCAATAAATAGAAAATGTCCCTGAGGAAATACAGATGTTGGACTTACTAAACAAAGTCTTTAAAGCAGCTATTTTAAATATGTTCAATGAGCTAAAGAAAACCTTATCTAAAGAAGTAAAGGGAAGTGTTATTAATGGAACTGAATACCCTAAGAACATGTGTTTAAGTCCTAACTCCCAATACTTCATTCAGTATGTGACCTCATTTGGAAACAGTCATTGAAGATGGAACTAGTTAAATTGAGATGAGGTCTCATTGGAGTAAGGTGGACTATTAATACAGTATGATTGTGTATTATAAGAAAGGGTGAAGTGATACATATATATATATATAGGAGGAGAAAAGAAAAATACATGATAATGGGAGCAGATTGAAGTGCTGCAAGCCAAGGAATGACAAGGATTTCTGGCAAACTACTAGAAGGTAGAAAGAGGCAAGGAAGGATTCTCCCTACAGGTTTCAGAGGGAACATAACCCTACTGACACATTAATTTCAGACATCGAGCTTTCAGAATGTGGGACAATGACTTTCTGTTGTTTTAAGCCACCCAGTTAGTGATAATTTGTTGAAGCAATCCTAAACAGAGCATGAGAACAATGTTGCAGCAAATACAGAGCAGAAGAGAGAGAGAGACAGAGACACAGGGATGCAGAGAGAGACACAGAAAGACAGAGATAGAGAGAGAAATTTTAAAAAGGTAACAAATGGAGAACTTCCAGGAAGATTGGCTGAATAGAGTAGCGTGAGATAAGCCCTGTTCCATGGAAAAGTTAGAGGAGGGACAGGAGGGTGACTGAGGTGGTGATTCGGGCATGCAACTGACCTGAGAGAGCCTTCTGCACCACATAGGGCAGTCCTACTTGCAGAGGCCAAGGAACTGAGAGACAGAAAGCTGGAGCCTGATACAGAGGTGCAGAGCAGGCAAGAGTGCATGTACGGGAGCTGGGGACTAAGAAGTAAGCCAGGTTGTGTTCCTTAGGTGAGCTACCTTCACCAGCTCAACCCCAAGACCAGTGAATCACCCCACACCTCATGCACCTTAACCCTATCATCCACTCCCATTCCCAGTGCTCCAGGTGCCCCCACCCCACCAGCCCTCAATGCACGTACCTGCCTCACACCCCAATCCCAAGTGCAATCCAACAAATCTCTCCTACACCAAACCAAGCACTACCTCCCCCTCCCTGTTTCTTGCAGGCTGTTGCCATTGCATAAAGGCTGGGGGCACTAACCTCGATACCCAGGCTATTCCCAACCCCTTGCTCATAATGTTGCATAGCCTCACCCAACCCCAGCTGAGTGCTGAGCATCAGTTTATGGTACTCCTAGCCCCGCACATGTGCATGGGCCCACAATCAAGTCATTCAACTCTCACATTTTACAGTAGGCCTAGAGCCATGCACATGCACAGCCCTCAGCCACACTTCCCAGCTCTGAGAAAGTGCTGACCTGTGCAGCCAGGTCACATTTGCCCCCAATGCATGAAGACATAACACCAACCTACTGCCACAGCTCTACACATGTTCACAAAGTGTCCCATGCCTTAGACCAATGAATACCAGGGTTATGCCCCTCAGACTGGTGGGCCCACACAGCTACATCCTCCCTGGCTGCTGGGTGCCCACATTCAAAAGCAGAAATGTAACATCCCCAATCTGCACCTATACCTACCCTGAAACAAATCTCTGCACTGAGTGCTGCACCCCATACCCTGCGCCCTGCTGTACAACCATCTTGCAAACACAAGGCCTTAGACTATTGAAAGAAAGCAACTCCCCAAATAAATCAATCAAGATATTTACATGCCACAAAGACAACAGAAGACTACTAAACATATCACAATGCAGTCTAATATAGCCCTGCCTAATGATCAAATTAAAACACCTGAGGAGACACAGACATTGGAACAACTAATCAAAGATGTTCATACCACTCTACTTAGTAAAATAAGTGGGATAGCAAGTAACATAAAGGAGATCAAGAAGACAATAAAAGAGCACAAAGAGGAATTTGAAAAAATAAATGGAAAAATAGCAGATATCATGGAGATTAAACACCCTGTTGACCAAATGAAAAACATACTAGAGGCACACAACACCAGATTTGAAGAGACAGAAGAACGAATAAGTGATATAGAGGACAGGATAACTGACTTCGAAGACTCAAAACAGCAAATGGCAAAAAAAATGTTAAAAAAAATGAATTGGATCTCAGGGAAATGATAAACAAAACAAAGTGCACAATATAAGAATCATTGGTGTCCCAAAAGGAGAAGAGAGGAGTAAAGGGCTAGGAAGAGTAGTTGAAGACATAGTGGGGGAAAAATTCCCAACCATGTTAAAGGACATAAATATACAAGTCAAAGAATACAAATAAACTCCAAGCAGAATAAACCAAAATAGGCCTTCCCAAAGACACGTAGTAATCAGTCTGTCACATGTTGAAAAGAAGCATAAAATCTGGAAAGTGGCAAGAGAAAAGCAATCTACTACATATAAGGGAAACCAAATAAGACTGAGTTCAGGCTACTCAACTACTACCCAGGAGGTGAGAAGGTGGTGGTGTGATATATTCAAGATCCTGAAAGAGAAAAGCATCCAGTCAAGAATTCTGTACCCAGCCTAATTGTCCTTCAAAACTGAGGGAAAGATTAAAGTTTTCACAGAAAAAGAAGTCCTGAAAGAATTTGTCAACAAGAGACCATCCCTACAAGAAATACTAAAAGGAGTTCTGACAGCTGAATAATAAAAAAACAGGAGAGGGAGGTCTAGAGGATGACATAGAATTGATGAGTACCACTAAAAGTAATTTAAAGAATACAAAGAGAAAGAGGAAAAAGAATATATATATATCTGACAAATAAGATTAAAAAGATAAAATGATGGATTCAAGAAATGCTATTTCAGTAATAACTGTGAATGCTAATATACTAAATTTACCAATTAAAAGATACTGATTGGCAGAATAGATTAAGAAACATAATTCAGTTATATGCTGCTTACAAGAGACTCATCTTAGACACAAGGATACAGATTGAAAGTGAAAGGAAAGAAAACTATTTTCCACAAAAGTTATAACCAAAAGAAAGCAGGAGTAGCTATACTAATACTGGACAAAATAGACTTTATGTAAAGATATCATAAGAGACAAAGAAGGACACTATTTACTAATTAAAGGGTCAATTCACCAAGAAGATATGACAATTATAAATGTTTGTGCTTCCAATCAAGGAGCTCCAAAGTACATGAGACAGACATTGACAAAACTGAAGGGAGTGATAGATGTTTCAAAAATAATAGTAGGAGACTTCAATACACCACTCTCCTCTATACATAGAACAAACAGACAGAAGACCAACAGGGAAAGAGAGAAGATAAAAAACATGATGAATGAATTAGACCTAACAGACATATATACGTCATTGCACCCCAAAGCACAAGGATATACATTCTTCTCTACCATTCATAGAACATTCTCCAGAATAGATCATATGCTGGGGCACAAAAGAGGTTTTTATATATTGAAAAACATTGAAATTGTTCAAAGCACTTTCTCTGATCACAATGAGATGAAGCTAAATCTCAATAACCACCAAATAATGAGAAAATTCACAAATATATGGAGATTAAATAACACCCTCTTAAACAACCAGTGGATCAAAAAAGAAATTGATAGAGAAATCAGTAGCTATCTGGAGATGAATGAAAATGAGAACACAACTTCTCAGAACATATAGGATGTGGCACAGGCTGTGCTGAGAGAGAAATTTATTGCCCTAAATGCCTATATTTAAAAACAAGAAAGAGCAAAAATCAAGGACTTAACAGCACACATGGAGGAACATGAGACAGAATAGCAAGCCAACTCCAAAGCAAATAGAAGAAGAGAAATAAAGAAGATTAAAGCAGAGATAAATGAAGGGGTGAAAAAAGAACAATAGAAAGAATCAATAAAATCAAAAGTTGGTTCTTTGAGACAATCAATAAAATCTATGGGCCACTAGCAAGACTGACAAAGGAAAAAGGGAGAGGATGCAAATAAACAAAATCAGAAATGAGAAGGGATGAGTTACCACAGACCCTGAAGAAATAAAAGAAATCATAACAGGATATTATGAACAACTATACTCCAACAAACTAGACAACTTAGATGAAATGGACAAATTCCTGGAGACACACAAACAAACTTCACTCACTCAGGAAGAAATAGAAGATCTCAACAAACCAATCACAACTAAAATGATTCAATCAGTCATCAAAAATCTTCCCACAAAGAAAAGCCCAGGGACAGATGGCTTCACAGGGGAATTATATCAAACATTCCATAAAGAACTAACACCAATTTTGCTCAAACTTTTCCAAAAAATTGAGGACAAAGGAACTCTACCTAACTCATTTTATGAAACTCATATCATTTTAATGCCAAAACCAGGTAAAGATGCTATAAGAAAGAAAACTACAGGCCAATCTCCCTAATGAATATAGATACAAAAATTCTCAATAAAATATTGGCAGATAGAATACAACAGCACATTAAAAGAATTATACACCATGACCAAGTGAGGTTTATACCAGGAATGCAAGGATGGTTCAATGCAAGAAAATCAATTAATGTAATACAGCACATTAACAAATCTGAAGGGAAAAATCACATGATCATTTCAATTGATACTAAAAAAGCATTCAACAAAATTCAGCATCCTTTTCTAATAAAAACAGTCCAAAAGAGAGGAGTTAAAGGTAACTACCTCAATATGAGAAAGGGAATAAAAAAAAAAAGAAAAGAAAAACAATAGTCAGCATCGTACTCAATGGAGAGAGATTGAAAGCTTTCCCTTAAGATCAAGAACAAGACAAGGATGCCCGTTATCACCACTATTATTCAACATTGTACTAGAAGTTCTAGCTAGAACAATCAGGCAGGACATAGAAATAAAAGGCATCCAAATTGGAAAGGAAGAAGCAAAATTCTCATTATTTACAGATGATATAATACTATACTTGGAAGATCCCAAGAAATCTACAGCAAAGTTACATGAGCTAGTAAACAAATTCAGCAACATGGTGTGATGTAAAATTAATGTGCAAAAATCAGTAATGTTTCTATACACAAGCAATGACCTAGCTGAGAAGTCAGTTAAGGAAAAAATTCCATTCAAAAAAAGAATCAAGTACATGGGAATGAACTTACCTAGGGCCGTAAAGGACTTGTATACAGAAAACATATAACATCACTAAAAGAAATCAAAGGAGATCTAAATAGGTGGATAGACATTCCCTACTTATGGATAGGAAGGCTAAATATAATTAAGATGTCAATTATCCCCAAATTGATCTACAGATTCAACACAGTACCAATCAAAATTCCAACAACCTACTTTGAAGATTTGGAAAACCTAATTACCAAATACATCTGGAAGGGAAAGAGACTCCAATAGCTAAAAGCATCCTAAAAAAGAACAAAGTGAGAGGATTAACACTCCCTCATTTTAAAACCTATTATAAAGCCACAGTGGTCAAAACAGCATGGTACTGGCACAAAGATAGAAGCATTGACCAATGGAATTGAATCAAGAGTGCACAAATAGACCATTAAATCTATGGATAACTTATTTTTGACAAGGCCCCCAAATCCTCTGAACTGGAACAAAATAGTCTTTTCAATAATTGGACATGGAAGAACTGGATATCAATAGCCAAAAGATGAAAGAGGACCCCTATCTTACACCCTACACAAAAATTAACTCAAAGTGGACCAAACACCTAAATATAAGAAGCAGCACCATAACACTTCTAGAAGAAAATGTAGGGAAACACATCAAGACTTAGTAATAGGAAGTAGCTTCCTAAACTTTACACCCAAGTGCTAGCAACAAGAAAAAAAATAGATAAATGGGAACTCCTCAAAATCAAATGCTTTGGCACTTCAAAAGACATTGTCAAAAAAGTAAAGAGGCAGTCAACTCAATGCGAGAAAATATTGGAAATCTCATATTGAACAAAGGTTTAATTTCTTGTATATACAAATAAATCATACAACTCAACAACAAAATAACAAACAACCCAATTATGAAATGGGCTAAAGATATGAATAGGCATTTTTCTGAAGTGCAAATACAGATGGCTCAAAAGCACATAAAGGGATGTTCATTTTCATTTGCTATAAGGGAAATGCAGATCAAAACTACAATGAGATGCCACCTCACACCTATAAGAATGGCTGCTATTAAACAAACAGGAAGCTGTAAATGTTGGAGAGGATGTGGAGAAACTGGGACACTTATGCCCTGCTGGTGGGAATGCATAATGGTGCAGACACTATGGAAGACTACTTGGTGCTTCTTTAGGAAACTACATATCGAGTTGCCCTATGACCCAGCAACAGCACTACTTGGTATATACCCAGAAGAGCTGATAGCAATGACACAGACAGACATTTGCACACCAATGTTCATAGCAGCATTATTCACAATTGCCAAAAGATGGAAACAAACCAAATGCCCATCAACAGATGAGTGGATCAACAAAATGTGGTATGCACATATGATGGAATATTATGCAGCAATAAGACAAAATGACATCCTGAAGCACATGACAAGATGGATGAGCCTTGGGACATATTGCTGAGCAAAATTAGCCAAACACAAAAAGAAAGATACTGTATGATTCCAGAGACTTATAATATGGAATACAAGGGACTTAGAGATACATAGAAGCTAGAGATGGGTAAACCATTAGCTAATGAGGTTGAGCTCCAATGTAAAGGAATAGATAGGAGCGAAAGTGATTTTCTAGTGGGTCTAGAAGTAATATTACCATATTGAAGATGAACAAGATTGAAAGTGGTTGTATAGACCTATGTGTCCCACTGATTAACACTAGATATATGAATTAGTTCTCACAAGAATGACTTCAAAGATATGATTCTTGTACAAAGAGTGTTTAAGTACAGGGTACAGGATTACTTCTATTGCATGCTATGAGCTATGCTCAAAAGGAAACCATCAGCACTACCACAGCAACAGCATAGGTAAATAATGGGGGGAGGGACAAGAGTTAAAAGGAAGCTTAGATTTCATATTTGGTGAGGGTGTGTTTATTGGTTTTCTGTCTCTTGGGAACAATGAAATATTCTTCAATTGAGAACGTTGATGGACTGTGGACTTTCGGCCCTATACATGGTGTCCGATGAATGCAGGTGGCTGAAGGATGCACTGATGGAGAAGTAGATTGGTGAAAGATGGTGTATACTTCTGAACGAAGTTTGTGCTGCTATAAAAAGGAACAAAGTCGTGAGACATGTAATGAAATGAATGAACATGTGGGACATTTGATGAGACAAAATAAGCCAGAAACAAAAGAACAACAATGGTATTGTCAATACAGAGGCCTAGATTGTAAGCTTTTAGAGCAGACACATTAAGTTCAGAATGGTGATTATTATTTCTGGATTTTGAAAGGCTCTATATATACATATATATATATATATATATATATATATATATATATATATATATAACCTAATATTTAGATATATATATATAACCTAATATTTAGATATATATATATAACCTAATATTTAGATATATATATATAACCTAATATTTAGAGATAAGAACAAAGCCAAACAGGTTGGAGTTAAAGTAATTCAGAATATAGGGGTAAGGAAAACAGAGTCTATATTTTAGAATCACACATACTCTTTAAGACCAATGGAAGAAAGGTTTAAATTTGTTCTGGAACTGAAGTTTTCTGCAGTGCATAATCTAATTCAACCTGTCTGTAAAGCTCATTTGAACAATTGAAACGCAGGGAGCACAGAATAAGAAAGAGGTCCTTTAATTCTACATAGATTATTGTAATGCTTGGAAACATCCTAGAGTATATTAAGCAGATGATCAAAAAGTATTGGCACAGTCCGCTGAGGAATGGGAAAAAGAATATGGAACTATTAAACCTTATGATCAGGGAATCCCCTGATACTGTGTCAAACTTTAGGGATACCCAAATCAATAGGCCATGCCCTTGATCATGAGGCTTACTCTTGTGAAGCTTATGTAGGTAGTGGAGAAGCTTAGACTACCCATAGGCATGCCTAAGAGTTACTTCTGGAGAACCTCTGCTGTTGCTCAGATGTGACCTCAGTCTCTCTAAGCCCAAATCTGCAAATGAAATCATTGCCCTTCCCCGTACATGGGACATGACAACCAGGGGTGAAAACCATCCTGACAATGTGGGGATGATGGCCAAGGATGAATCCAGACCTGGCACTGTGGGATCAACTATTCCATCCTGACCAAAAGAAGTGTAACTAATAAAGTATCAGTGGCACAGAAAGTTCAAATAGAGTTGAGAGGCTACTCTGTTGGTTGCTCTTAGGCAAGCTTCAGTTAGACCTTGCTACCTATCATAACTTGCCAACCCCCAACCAGGATCATTCCAGCCAATCCTAAAGAACACCTAGGCAATATATAATATTTCACAAGTGTTCCATGCACTAGAGTAACTTTCCAGAAACCTACAACCTCCAGATGGGTCCCTCATCCAGATAAGTCATGAAACCTAGCCCAGCCTCTCCAGAACATCAGATAGTTCCATCTTCATACCCCAAATTAGTGACAGACCCTTCCAATATCAACAATTTAGAATTACCATAGCCCAAACACCCCTAAAGAGAGGAATGGAAAGATCAAAGGTGATGGTGGAGGTATACAGAGAAGATAGGATTTCACAAATGAATATGAATGCTGAATCATTAAATTGATATATCTTTTAGTCTCCAGTATTTTAGAGCAGCTAGAAGTACAAACCTAAAATTGTGGGATTATAACCCATCTCAAACTGTGAAATATGTTCTACAACTAATTGTAGGGTTATATTTTGTAATTTATAACTTTTTTGTATATATGTTATTTTTCACAATAAAGGAAGGGGAAAAAGTCAATTGTGATGATAAAAAATATTTAAGCCCTCTAGTCTCCTCTATTCTGGAGCAGCTTGGAGGAATAATATGAGAGGATCATATGGTAGCCCATGATAAACTCTGGGATGCCCTGTAACTACTTGTTGAAGAGTGCTTTGAAAAACTATTGCTTTTTTCAAAATTTCTTTGCTTTGTTATATGTTATACTGTACAATAAAAAAGTTAAAATGAAAAAATTATTAAGGAACTAGCACTAGATTTGAGGAGGCAGAAGGAAGAATCAAAGAACTTGAAAATAAGTCAACTGGGATTATCTGGTCTGAGGAATGAACTTATGCATACTACAACATGGATGAACGATTAAAACACTATGCTTACTGAAAGAAGCCAAACACAAAGACCACTTATGGTGTGATTACACTTATATGAAATATCTGGAATATGCAAATCCATAGAGTCAGAAAGTAGATTAAAAGTTGCCAGGGTCTCAGGGAAAGAGATAATAGGGATTTTCCACTAATGGTTACAGGATTCCTTCCTGGGATGATGAAAATATTCTGTAGTTAGATAATGGTGATGGATGCACAACATTGTGAACATACTAAAAAGCACCGAGTAGTACACTCAAATATGGTTAACTTTAGGGTATGTGAAATAAATCTCAATAAAAATGGATATTGATCACTCAAAAAATAAGAATATGTTAGAAAATTTGAAACTTCTGATATTTTCTCTCTCACCTTTCCTTTCAGAGATGAACCCACTTGTGTCCTAGTATAAAGTTTATTAAAAATGT
Source organism: Myrmecophaga tridactyla (assembly GCA_004026745.1). Lineage (NCBI taxonomy): Eukaryota > Metazoa > Chordata > Mammalia > Pilosa > Myrmecophagidae > Myrmecophaga > Myrmecophaga tridactyla. The sequence goes on along the minus strand of PVIY010030330.1, from coordinate 10,040 downwards.
TCTAATGGGTGACTTCCAGGAAGATGGCAGAATAGAATAAGCTGAGTTCACCACTGTTCCATAGAACAACTAGAAAAAGTATAGAAAAGTGACCAGGACAGCAGTTCTAGGATGCAAGTAAACAAAGAGGAACTTCTATTAAATAGGAAGTACCTGGATGAAAAAGTGGAGAAATTACAATTAAGAGGATGGAGTGAGTTTACCCAGTCATCACTGCACCTGAAACAGACTTCAACAAGCATGCCAAAGTGGGTACAAAAGGAGTGATGCACTCCCACACTCCCACCTCCGTATAAGCTTGAGAAATCTTCCCTCTCAGCTCTGCAGTTGGTAGCTTCAGCGGGGAACCTAGAATCCAGCAGACCTGGTTTACCTATGTGCAGAGGCCTTGCTGCTGGGGCACAGTGTCCACCCCCAAAGCAGGGTGCTGTGCATGCCTAGTTTGGGCTGAGACTGGGTGGCCCTCCCCTGAAGAGGAAGTGGGACACAGAGTTGATCTTATCTGATAATTGCCCACTGAAAGAGACTCCCTGAGTCCTGCTCCTTCTATCTTTTCTTCACAGAGGCCTGGGGCACTCATGGCATGCACAGGCAGAGAGGTCCAGATGAAAGAATGAGCTGCATCACACTGCCAGACACTCCTGGGCAGGCTGTAGGTAGTGGTAGTTGAATATTCAGTCCCACAGCCCAAGGTCATTCCACACAGGAGCCTGAGGATCACTAGACTCATCATGCCCAAAAAAGGGATTCTTTGCTGAGGTGCACACTGCCCAGACCCCAGCCCCAGGGTTGATGGCTTTCAGCATGCAAAGAGACCTGTGGCCTTGACTGGCTTTGCACCTGGTTGGGTCCCAGCCAATCCAGCTGACTTGGTCAGGGAGAGGCAGACCTGAGGGGAAGAGGTGGCTCAGGACACCATGCCCTGGGTAGAAGCAAAAAGTAAACTCTGGCAAAATGCCTTTCTGCCCAGCTTTTAACAGACCTTTAATTAGAGTTGCACCTCTTCCATGAAGTCCCAACCTTGGTGTGGTACGGAATTACTGGCAAACCAAGGGGAAAAGGACTGTTTTAGTTTGCTAAAGGTTCCAGAATGCACTATACCAGAAACAGAACAACATTTAAAAAGGGAATTTATGAAGTTGCAAGTTCATAGTTCTAAGGCCATGAAAAAGTCCAAATTAAGGCAAGCCTATAAAAATATCTAAACCAAGGCATCCATGAAAAGATACCTTGCTTCAAGAAGGCCAATGAAGTTCAGGGTTTCTCATTCAGATGGAAAGGCACATAGTGACATCTGCTAGCTTTCTCTGCAGGCTTCTTCAATGGCTTCCCCAAGGGCATTTTCTTTATGTATCTCCAAAGGTCTCTGACTATGTGGTCTTTGTTGGTTCTCTTGAATCTCTCCAAATACAACCTTGGGGGACATTGGAGAGACGACCCTTTTCTAGGCTCCACCCTCTCAAAACATCAGGGCTGCACATGGGATATCTGCCATCTCCAGGGCACATGTTTTATACCAATAGAACAATGTGGTGGCAGCTAGGCTCTCTCCAATCCCCGAGGAATGTGCTTCACCCTCTATGAGGCCTGGGGAACTGAAAGTCCTGCCCTCTGCTTTTGGGGAAAACTCACCCTCTCCAAGTGCATGGGTAAGTCTGCTCTCCTAGTCCAAGGCTTCTTGGCTTCAGATCTAAGCATCCATGGTTCTGCCTTTGAAGTTGTTTTCCTTCAATTTATCCCTTTTCTGTCCCTTTATGTCCAGAATGGCAGTGATTCTGTTTATACAGATCTCATGGCACTCTGGTTGCTTTTCTATTTAGTAGGCACAGATCATAACCATCAGACAATAGGACTTTCCAAACATCCTTCCTGGGTAACTCCATCTCCAATCCTGGTGTTTCTGACTGGTTCCATGTTTGGCAAAATCCTCAAATGAGGCACTATTCTCTGGGGTATTCCTTTCTGGGAGCCCAGAATTTTCCAGAGCATCAATTTCTGCTTTCTCTGTACCAAAGAGTTCCATTCTCAGCATATCTCTTTCTTGTTACATTTCACTATAAGCTGAAAGGAGAAGCCAGGTTGCCTTTTCCACATTTGGTTTGGAAATTTCCTTAGCTAAATATCCTGGGTTGTGCCTTTTAAATTCTAACTTCCATCCAATAGTAGTACTCAATTTGGCCAAATTATTGCCATTCTGGACCTTCTCTATCAAGCTCCTTACAACTCTTTCAGAATCTTCCCCTTATACATTTAAAAAGCTGTTCCAGCATGTTTGGTATTTGCAAACTGCAGCTGCACCCCACATCTCTAGTTCTAAAATCTGTTTTAGTTTGCAAAAGTTTCCAGAATCTAATACATCAGAAATGGAATGGTTTTTAGAAAGGGGAATTTATTAAGTTGCAAGTTTACAGTTCTAAGGCCATGAAAACATCCAAATTAAGGCAAGGCTATAAAAATGCCCAAACTAAGGCCCCTAGGGAAAGATACCTTGGTTCAAGAAGGCCGATGACATTCAGCATTTCTCTCTTATCTGGGAAGGCACATGGCAATGTCTGTTACCATTCTCTCCAGGCTTCATTAATGGATTTCCTGGGGTCATTTTCTTTATGCATCTCCAAAAGTCTCTGGCTGTGTGGGGCTCTGTTGGTCCTCTTGGCTCTCAAGCTTTTTCCAAAATGGTTCTCTCCTAAAGGGCTCCAGTAAGCAATCCCACCTTGAATGGGTGGAGATATATCTCCACGGAAACCAACTAATCAAAAATTATCATCTAAAATTGGGTGAGTCACATCTCCATGGAAACAGTCAAAAAGATTCCAGCCAGCAATTTTCTTTTTTGGCATGGGCAGGCTCTGGGTTCTAACCCAGGTCTTTGGCATGGCAGGTGAGAACTCTGCCACAGAGCCACTGTTGCCCCCCACACCCAGCAATATTGAATGATGATTAAAGGACATAGATTTTGGGGGGTACATAATAGCTTCAAACCACAACAGAGGCATTAACCACAAACCTCAGCAGCTACAAAATCTTAGACAAGCAAGGTAAATCAACTTTCAAAATAACTTTATCAAGATAATCAAATGCCTTGAAGTCAGCCAAAAATCAAAAAGTATATGAAGAGGCAAGAAAATATGGCTGGGCAAATGACCAAATTAAAATACAAGAGGAGACACAGAACGTGGAACAACTATTCAAAGATAGTCATATAAATTTCCTAAATAAATTCAATGGCTTGGCTAAAGAAATAAAAGATATGAAGATGAATCTAGAAAAGCATAAGGAAGAATTTAAAAGAATAAGTAGAAAAATATTAGATCTACAGAAGTGAAAGCTACTATAGATGAAATTTAAAATATATTGGAAATATTTGTGAGCCATTGATTGAATACTTTGAATGAATTTCATGGTGTGTGAACTTACCTCAATAAAAATATATTTTAGGGGATGCAAGGATAGTTCAGTGGTAGAATTCTCACGTGCTATGCGGGAGATCTGGGTTTGATTCCTGGTCCATGCACTTTCCAAAAAACCAAATAAAGAAGCAAAACAAACAAACAAAAAATTCAACAAATGTTGCTGCAATAACAGGATACTCACATGGAAAAATAATGAAATGTGACTCTTCCATTCAGCATAAATAAAAATATTTTATTTTTGTATAAAAATATATTTTAAATATATATATATATGAAACATGCAACAGCACATTTGAAGAAACAGAAGAAAGAATAAGCAAACTGCAAAACAGGACAAATGAATTCAAATGGGCATAAGAATAAATGGTGAAAAAGATGGGAAAATTTAAGTGAGATCTCAGGAAAATGATGAACAACATGAAGTGCACAAATATAAGAATTATTGATGTCCCAGAGGGAGAAGAGAGGATTAAAAGTCTAGGAAGATTATTTGAGGAGATAATTTGGGAAAACTTCCCATTCCTTATAAAAGACATAAATATGCCAATCAAAGAAGCCCAATGAACTCCAAATAGAATAAATCCAAACAGATCCACTCAAAGACACATACCAATCAGACTGTCAAATGCTGAAGAGAAGAGAAAGTCCTGAAAGCAGCAAGAGAAAAGTGATTCACCACATACAAGGGAAGCTACATAAGACTAAGTTGAGACTACACAACAGGAACCATGGGAGTGGAAAGGCAGTGTGTTCTGGTTTGCTACCTGGTGGAATGCAATATACCAGAAATGGAATGGCTTTTTAAAGGGGAAATTTATTAAATTGCATGTTTACACTTCTGTGGCCCTGAAAATGTCCTGATTAAAGCAAGTCTATAAAATGTCCAAATTAAGGTAACAACAAGAGGTTTATTTCACTCAAGAAAGGCCAATGAAGTTCAGGGTTTCTCTCTCAACTAGAAAGGCACATGGTGATCATGGTGATGTCTGCTAGCTTTCTCTCCAGGCTTCTTGTTTCATGAAGCTCCCCCGGGGGCATTTTCTTTCTTCATTTCCAAAGGTCTCTGGTTCTGTGGATTCTCAGCATCGTGGCTCTGCTGTTGTTCTCCCATGTCTCTCTCATCATTCTTGTTATTCTGAAGTTTTCTCCAAAATGTTTCCTCTTTTAAAGGATTTCAGTAAACTAATCAAGACCCACCAGTGGGTGGAGTCACATCTCCATGTAATCAAGTTTAATATCCACAATTGGGTGAGTCACATCTCCATGGAGATAACCTAATCAAGTTTCCAACAAACAGGACCGAATCGGGTTTAAAAGAAACAGTTGCTCCCACAAGATTGGATCGGGATGAAAACATGGTTTTTCTAGGGTACATAAATCCTTTCAAACTGTAACATAGTGCTATGAATGTTTGCGTTTGTATGTTGTTTTGTTTAAAAAAAAGTTTAAAAATTAAAAATGTGGGGAGAAAGAGATGTACCTATTCACTGTCAGAAGGGAAACTGAGAGGTGCAGTCCCTTGGAGGGCAGTGTGGTGGTTCCACAGGAAGTTAGGGGTGGGGTTGCCATATGACCCTGAAACCCCATTGCTCAGTATGTACCAGAGGAACTGAGTGTGGGGACACGAATGGATGTTTGCACACTTGTTTATTGTGGCAGTGTTCTGATTCACAATGAATGGAGGTCGCTTAAGTGTACAACAACTGAGGAATGGAAGGGGGAACTGTGGTTTGTACATACAACAGACTACTGAAGGGTCCCAAGAAGCAATGAAGTTGGGAGGCATGCAACTAGGTGAATGAAACTTAAGGACTGTATGTTGAATGAAATGTCAGAAACAAGACAAATATTATCATGCCTCACTCATATGGACTAAACTAAATATAAAGCCCTTGATCTTGAAATCTATTTCTCTAACAGAGAAGTTAAGCCACCTGTAATTATGCCTAAGAGTTGCTTCAGAGAACCTCTTTTTTGCTCAGATGTGGCTCCTCTCTCTAGGCCCACCTCTGGAAGTAAAATCATTGCCCTTCCCCCTCCGTGGAACATGACATCCAGGGGTGTACATCTCCCTGGCAACATGGGATATGACTCCCAGGGATGAGACTGACCTGGCACGGTGGGATTGACAATGCCTTCCTGACCAAAAGGGGGGAAATAAATGTAACAAAATAAGGTATCAGTGACTAAGAGATTTCAAATAGAATTGAGATGTCATTCTGGAGGTTACTCTTATGCAAACTTCACCTAAATATTGCTAATTGCCATGGTTTGCCAAGCCCCAACTAACAGCATTCCCAAAAACCTGAAAGAATATCCAGGGCTCTATATGAAACTCTAAAATTTCACTAACTAAGATTATTTTTTAAGAACCACAAACTTCCAGGTGGTTCCTAGGCTAGAGAAGTCCTGTATGTTAGTTAGAGTTCTCTAAAGAAACAGAATCAACAGGAAATAATCATAAATATAAAATTTATAAAAGTGTCTCACATAACCATGGGAATGTAGAGTCCAAAATCTGTAGGGAAGATAGTGAAGCTGACAATTCCAATGGAGGGTCTGGAGGAGCTCCAAAGGAGAAGCTTGCCAGCTGCAGCAGGAAGAGAGTCTGTCTCTTCTGAGTCCTCCTTAGAAGGCTTCCAGTGATTAGATTAAGCATCACTCATTGCAGAAGACACTCCCCTTGGCTGATTACAAATGAAATCAGGTGTGGATGCAGCCAATGTGATCATGATTTAATTCTAGGAAATGTCCTCATAGCAACAGACAGGCCAGCACTTGCTCAACCAGACAAACACCTACCACCACTTGTCAGGTTGACACCTAGCCATGAACCTAACCATGACAGTCCATCTCTTGTCAACTTGGCAGCTGTACACATCACCTTAAACCATACTTAATTTCTAAATAAAAAACACTAAAACGCACATTTTTTTCTTTTTTTCCCTCTCCAGAATAGGGTGCAAGTCCTTGGGTAATAGTCATTCTTAAACTTGATATCGTACAGCTTATATAGTATAACATTAACAAAATAGCATTACAGTCCTCATTTCTGTAACTGATCACATGGTTGTAATTCCTATTTGTCACTACCTTCTTCCACTACCCACTCCATGTTCCCTTTACTCTCAGCAAGCACTTCAGCTGGCCGTGCTTCTTTGCCTGGTGGGGTGACTCAAACTTTCATTCCTGAAGTTTCAGAGGCATTGGTAGTCCTGCCTGGACTGGGCTGCTGCAGTTTTCCATTTATTTTAATCTCAGGGCATGGTAGTACTAAAAGACACCTTAGAGAATCACCTATATTCCAGGAAAACTCTTCTTTACCTCCATCGTGTAGTTGCAGTTCTATTTCCCCCTGATACTCAGGGTCAATCACCCCAGGCAATAATGTAATCCCTGAAATATCTGAACCTTTCCTTATCCCCAGTGTACAGTTATCCTGGTAAAAGGTCGTTGGTCTCCTTGAAGAAGGCTTGGAGGAAGATTAACAGTATAAATTTGTGGCAATGTAACAGGGTTCTCCCCCAAAGGGACCTGGCCTCCCCTTCATTCAAGGGGCTCTGGGTGTGTAAACTGTCTCAAGTCTGGAAATTGATTAAGGGGCCATGACTCTGTGTTTTTGCAATTCAGGTTAGATTTCTGTTCACTTGACCTAAAACTCTTTTGTTTATACAGCTAAAACAAGAATTTAGTAGACTGCTCATCTATTGTATTGCTAGGTACCCTGTGATTTACTAGCCAGTGCCACAAATATCTATAAATCAGATTATTTTGACTCCTGTTTTGAGTTTGCTGTCTATTATAATAGCCACATCCACACTGTCTTTGGTGATTAGTGCTGCCACCTGGCTTCTGCCAACTAGGGATCCAGTAATTCCCACTGTGTTTAAGGATTCCAGCTCAGTGACAGCAGTTCTCACAGTAATATCTGACCTGCAGAGACGTGCAACTACAGTGCTCTTCAGGGATGATGGCGCTAGACTCACAAATTTATTTCTCACTGTTCTGGTAAAAGGTGCATCCTCTGGACATTTCTGTGGTATAAGAGCAGGCTTTGCATAATAAATCCACCCTAACATTCCAATCTTTCTAAACCTCTGGATCCCCTCATCTACATTATACCAGGGCAGTTCTGACATTTCAACCTCAGGTAATGTTGGCCACCTTTTGATCTATGTTTCAACCAACCATCCAAACAAACTGTTAATGCATTTTCTAACCCCTTGAGCTATAACATTGAAAGCAGAATCTCTGCTTAGTGGGCCCATATCAATAAATTCAGCCTGATTCAGCCTTATATTCCTCCCACCATTATCCCACACCCTTAAAATCCATTGCCACACATATTCCCCTGATTTCTGTCTATATAAATTGGAAAACTCACACAGTTCTTTTGGAGTATAACTTAACTCCTCATGTGTGATACTTTGCACCTCACCTTTAGGGACCTGTTGGGACTTTATCTAGTTATAGGTCTGGAAGAAAATAGGGGTAGTGGGAGTGGGTCATGAAAAGAATTAGAAATATCTTCCAAGTCATTTGCTTCAGGGCCTTCATTTGCACTTTCATTTGGTGAAACAGGCTTAATCACCCTAGGGCTAATCCCTTCAAGTGGAAGTTGGATGGCCAACTCCTCAAGGCAGGCTGGAGGTGGGGCAGCTATGTCCTCAGGGCAGACTATTACCAGGTTATCTAGAGAAGACTTAGCATGACCTAGGGTTTCAACTTCTCCACCAACATCATTATCAATCCGTATGTCACCATCCCATTTTTCAGGGTCCCACTCCTTTTCAACCAATGCCCTCATTTTAATGCAGACACCACACCAGATTGAGATTTTAGTTTATGTTGTAAAGCAGAAAGAGAGCCTGTCTCTTCTGAATCCTCCTTAAAAGACCTCCAATGATTAGATTAATCATCACTCATTTCAGACGACACTCCCCTTGGCTGATTACAAATGGAATCAGCTGTGGAGGCAGCCAATGTGATCATGATTTAATTCTATTAAATGTCCTCATAGTAACAGATAAGCCAGCACTTGCCCAACCAGACAAACAGGTACCACCACTTGGCCAAGTTGACACATGAACCTGACCATGACCTCCTGTAACCCAGAGTTACCAGTTTCTTAAAGAGCAACAACCAGTCGCCTCTCCCTACCCCATTATGTCCACACCCCACTTCAACATGAAGAAGTTAAAATTGCCATTGTCCAAATATTCCTAAAGACTGGGAGATGGATCAAAAGAGTAGGAGGAGTTGTAACAGAGAAGATTTAACAAATGAGTATGACTATTGAATCATTATATTGATATTTCCTTTTAGTCTTCAGAGTCTTAGAGAAGTGAGAAATACCTGAAATTGTGGAACTGTAACCCAAATCATACTTCGAAATTTGTTCTATAAATACTTGCAAAAAAGTACTTTGGAAATATTTTTGTACCTTGGAATTTATTGCTTTTTTGTATATATGTTGTATTTCACAATAAAAGATGTTTCTGGGTTGTAAGGACAGTTCAGTGGTAGAATTCTCACCTGCCATGCGGGAGACCTGGGTTTGATTCCCAGCCCATGCATTTCCCAAACAAACAAGCAAACAAATGAAAAATATAACAAAAACAAATTCAACAAATGATGCTGCAATAAGGCATACTCACAAAGAAAAAGAAAGAAATGTGACCCCCACCATACAACATACAAAGAAAAACAAACAAACAAAAATGTTTTAAAAAGTGTTCTAGTGAGCAGAACTTTGGCCTGAAATGAGGGTCTTTTTGTTGGTGGACCTATATTTGCTGACCATACCACCTGTTGCCTACTCTGGCTGTGTCATTTTTCTCAGTGGTGGGACAAAGACACTATGAGGAAAGATTAAGACAAGAGCTTACCAAAGTCATCAGCTAAGGTGAATGACACTAGATGCCAAAGCAGACTCCAAGAAGCAAAAGTTGTGGTAAGATATATATACTGAATATAAGATCTGCTCCACAGGAAAGGGCAAATCCAAAAAGGAGAGTGTATAAATCAATGCTAGTGAACCAACACAAGGCCAAACAGACAGGTCATAGGAAGGCCCAGGCAGCAGAGTGAATGTGGCTAGTTCTGGCACACCCTTATTGTCAGTAGACTGCAGCAGACTCAAGCCCTTCTCTGGGAACCTCCTTTAAGGGAACTCTTAAAGCCACCACCATCTTTTTCATAACCTTTGTCTAACTCCCAGAGTCCTCAGTTCTGGCTATTATCCCTCAGGCTTCCCCCCAAAACCCACCTTAATCACACATTCATTCATTTATTTTCTGAGCATCTACAATATGCCTAGCACTTTTCTAGGCCCTAGGTATATATTTGTGAATAAAATGAGGTAAGTCCATACTCTATCAAGATCAATGGCACGTAATATTTTAAAATTTCAACTAATGTGTGAGACTAAAGCAAAAAATGTTTATTTGGTACAAATCTATACTTTGACTAGTGCATCTCCTAATATAACTTATGTAGATAGCTGATTGAACACCTTAAGTACATGGAACTTTGTATAGGACATGAGATTTTGTTGGTTTGTCCAGGTGGTGCCCTGATGAATCCCAGAGTGATTTGATCAGTGAGTGGAAAAGTATTTGCAAAGTC
>PVIY010030329.1:0-31090 GCA_004026745.1 Myrmecophaga tridactyla | reverse complement strand
TCAGGCAGTTCCCTCCAGCCTCTCTGCTACATCTTGAACAACAAGGTGATATCTACTTAATGCGTAAGAATAACCTCCAGGATAACCTCTCGACTCTGTTTGGAATCTCTCCGCCATTGACACTTAGTCTCATTTCACTCTTCCCCCTTTGGTCGAGAAGGTTCTCTCCATCCCTTGATGTTAATTCGCAGCTCATTCTCTGCAGCGTTTCTATCTGAGAAGTGTTGTGCTTCTTATCTTGTGCCATTTCTCTTGCGGAAGGGGAGTTCAGATCAGACGACGCCAGGAGTGAGTCACCGTGGCAGGCGGGCTGGCGGTTGTGGAGGTGCGGGTCTCCTGCCGAGCCGAGGCGGAGGGCTAGAGCCAAAGGGCGCCCTTTAAGGGGCAGCCTGGGGTACCGCCCGGGCGCGGTCCCCGTCCACGACAGGCCTGCACCGGCCCCTGGTCACCTGCAGAGGGCGCCGCACACGCACACACGCTGCGGGCGACGCGGGCCGCGGGCCGGGCTTGGGGCGGAGGACCCCGCAGCTCCTCCAAGGGGAACCCCGGAGCCGAGAGGGGCTGGAAGGAGGAGGCGAGGAGAGCAGGGAAGGAAGGGGGACAGCAAGGAAAACAAGGGGCAGGGGCTGGGGTCACGGGGCCGAGGGAAGGGCCCCGCCGCGGGTCCTGACGCGGCGGGCGCAGCGGCACCCCGGGCCCCGGGTGTCCGCGGGCGCCGCGGGCTCGCAGGGCTGTGGGGAGACCGGGTAACGGCGCGTCGAGGGCTCCACAGCGGGCCGGGGCGCGCTAGCTGCGGGGGGGGGGTGCTCAGTCCTGGCTGGCCCCGGCCTCCCCAGCCTCAGTTTGCGCATCAGCGAAGTGGGGCCGAGCGCGGCCCGCCCAGCGGCTGGATTCGGGCTGGAGCCTGGGGAAGCGGAGCCGCCCCGGGGACGGCCCGGGGGGCGCTGAGGGGCCCCGAGCCATTCGGCGGGGAAGAGGAGGCTGCCCCCCCCCAGCCCACCCGCGACCCCGCAGATACCGCTCTGGGGCTTCGTTTCCCTCCCAAGCGCCGCTGTCCTCGGTCACCGGCTGTCACCTGGGCCCTCCGGGAGGGGGAGGCCGCGGGGGGGGCGGGACTTGGCGGCGGCGGGAGGCGGGGGTGGGGCGAGGGGCGGGGGCCGGGGGCGCGCCCCGCGGCCGGCCGGGCCCACGTGACGCCCGCAGCCCGGGCCGCGCGGCCAGGCGGGGAGCGCCGCGGCGGCCCCAGGAGGTGGCGGCGGGCGCGGAGCCCGGGCCGCGCGGGACTGGCCGTCGGGGCCCCGGGCCGGCGGCCCCGGGGGCGCCCATGCCATGGAGAAGCTGGCGGCCGGCCTGGCGGGCCTGCGCTGGAGCAGGGGCGCCTTCCCGCTCGACCTCATCGTCAGCCGCTGCCGCCTGCCCACGCTCGCCTGCCTCGGGCCAGGTACCCGGCTGCCGGGGAGGGGCGCGGGGTGGGGGGCGCTCCTCGGGAGACCCCGGACTCTCCAGGCTGGGTGCTGGCGGGCCCGAGGGGATGCGGCTCCCGCCCTCCCCGCTCTCCAGCGCTGCTCCCCCCCCGCGCTTCCCCGGGGTTCCTGGGGCCCACGAGCCCCGGGTCCACCTCCCCCTGGGCCGCGCGCTCGGGAGCAGGGGCCGAAACCTGTGACAGGGCCGGGGCCGGCCCGGGCCCGAGATTTCCGGCCCTGCTGGAGTCCCGAGCGCGGCCGAACCAGCGCGCCCGCCCCGTCGGCGCACCCCATTCCCCCTGCGCCCCTAAGGCACCGCGCCGCGCCCGCGCCCCCGCCGTCTCTTTGTCTCCGGCCTCTCACCTCGACCCTCCCGCATCCCCTGGGCATCACGTTGTGTCTTCCCAGCACCCCCAGCCCCAGCCCCGCTCAGCCCCTCTTGGGACCCTCCCTTCGCGCCCTGGGTGCAGCCCCGGGTCCTCGGGGACGGGCAGGCCCGCTCCGGGAGAGGCCCGAACGAGCGGGCGCCGGGCGCGCCCCCCAGGGTCCCCGGCCCCCTCCCACGCCTCGCCCCTCTTGTCCGCGGGGCCCGGCGGCCCGGGCCGCTCTGCTGAGGGGACAGTGCGTGGGGGCCCGAGAGGACGCCGGGGGCTGAACGGGGCGAGGGGACCGTTTGGGGGAAGGGGGCTGCCTGGCTGGGGGAGGGGCGGGAGCCGGGGCTGGCAGCCAAGCCGGGGGTTTTGTGTGAGAGAAGAATAGGGGTTTGGCCCGCGTTGGCACACTCGCTTCCCGGAATGCTAATGGGGCCGGCGGTTCCTCTCCGCGGAGCGGGCCCCGGCAGCCCCTCCTCCGACCCGGCGCGGCGAGGAGTGGGTGCAGCGGGCGCCGGCGGGTCCCGGGGGCGGGCTCGGTGGGAGCTCCCAGGTCCCGGCCCTGCGGCGGGGGAACCCCGCGGCCCCAGGTCTCGCATCCCGGAGCGTCGCCGCATCGTCCGTGTGTGGCCCTGGGCCTGTCCGGGGCAGCGGCAGGGCTGGGTGTGTCTGACGGTGCCTGGACACCTCCTATGCCTCTTCTTTGGCAACTGCCCCTCCCGGCTCCTTGGGCACCCTTGACATCCGGTGGGTCCTCTACTTCATCTTTCACTCTGTGCCCCTTAACAGTTGATTGTCTTCCCACTGGGCCCCAGCCTCCTGCTTAACAAAGATGCATGGATTGAAGGAAGGAGAGAATGAGTGCATGAGTGGCTGACCCCAGGTGTCTGTCTGTGACAGTCCGTGGCTACCTGTGGTCACCATCAGAGTGGGAGTGTGATCAAAAGTGTAGCCTTGGAGGTCCCTCTGTGGCAGTGCATTTAAGAGGGGCCCCTTAGTAGAACCATGGGCCTGAGTTGTGTCCCTGGGGTAACAAGGAGCTGCCACTGTGGGCCAGGTGGCCGTGGTGGCTCTACTGTTGTTGACCATGACCCCTGGCTGTTGTCATGTGCCAGTGTAGCTGTGGCTTGTGTTCCCATGGAAGGGTGGGCTGGGCTTTGGTGACCTCTAAGGGGAGGGGGAGAGTTGGAGGAGAGCTTGGCTTGTTTGATCCAGAAAGTGGGGGGCTCAGATACACACTACCCCCCCCCCAAGGCACAGTGGGAGTCAGGCCGTCCCAGCAGGCCCTGAACTTCCCACCCCCAACCCCACTATGCACACACAGACACACTTCCCACACACAGACATACGGACACCGAAGCCATTGGGGTAAAAACCATTTCCCATTCGATTGGGGCAGGAATTTAGTAAGTTGTGTCTGAGGGGGCTGGGGAGGAGGCATCCCCACCCCCACCCTGCCCACCAGCTGCAGCCAGGAGCTGGCCCACCAGCCTGGGAAGCCCGGCCAGCCCCTCCTGCTCCCCTGGAAACCGTTGCCGTGGCTGGGGTTGGAGCCTCCAGGGCCCAGGCCCCTCCCAGCCCCTCTGCCCCAGTGCAGCTTCCCCCAGGACAGGGCGCCCCCCCTCCTGCCTTCTCCGCACCCCTCCCCTCCTCCAGCCACCATCGCTGTGTTCCAAAGGCCGGGATGATGGGGGGGGTGGGAGAGCCAAGAAGCAGTTTCTCCCAGATGGGGTGGGAGGTTTCAGGGTTTCTCCCTTCACCCGAGGGCCCCTGAATGCAGGAGACTGCCCATGACACTAGGTGACAGGGCAGGAAAGAGCTGAGAGTAAGCGCCTCTGAGCCCTGCTGGTCCCCTGACCCAAGAGTGGACTGGGGGCGTGGGCACATCAGCACCTGCGGCGGGAGTCCCCATCACTCCCCCAGAAGGGATCTCCTTACTTGGCCTGCTACTGTGGGGGGGGGGGGGTGCGGACTCTGCTGGACCTCAGGTGCGCTCAGGTGTCTCCTGCTCAGGACAGCCTCCTTCCCCCGCCCCTTCCTGGCCAGGGCATTCCTTGGACAGTCCCAGCCACCCACCGGCCAGTGCCTCACATTGTATTCCTGCCCCTTTCTCTCCCCACTTTCCATGGCCCATGGGCTCCAGGAGGGCAGGGAGGGCTCCCTGATGAGAAAGGGGCTGCAGAGGCTGGAGCCCCGGAGCAGTGTGCACAGGGCAGGCAGCCGGGGAGTTGGGGAGGTCGCCCGCCCCTTTTTCAGCTCCTCCTAACACCCCCCCCTCCCTCCCCCAGGGGAATACGCCGATGGCGTCAGTGAGCGCGACATCCTGCTCATCCACTCGTGCCGCCAGTGGACCTCGGTGACAGCCCACACCCTGGAGGAGGGCCACTACGTCATCGGGCCCAAGATTGACATCCCCCTGCAGTACCCAGGTGGGGCAGACAGCCTAAGGTCTGTGGGGTGGGGGGCAGGCAGGCCTGGGGGAGGGGAGGGTGGGCTTTCCTTGTAGCTGCAGGGATGGGAGAGGACCCACCCCAGGGGGTCTTTCATACTTTCCTATTTTTCTCTGGAGACTTGGGTTTCTGGAGAGGTGGTTCATATTTTATTTTAAAATAGATTATAAACTAATGATTAAAATAATACCCACACCCATAAACTGCTACACATCAAACCATAACCCTAGTTAGAGACCTTCAGCATACGCCTCGAGGTGCCTCTCTAACCTGTTGGTGCAGCTGGAATCTCAGCTCTCTGCAAACAAAAGCAGGTCAGAAACAGGTCAGAGGCTGATTTCCCCAATTTTTGTGTTAATCAAAACAGTTTCTTGTTGTCACTGATTGACTTTCTAAGTGAATGTTAAAATTTCAGACTTTTAAGTAAGATTACTCCTGAACGTCTGCTTTGATCTGTTTAATGTATGGTGTTGACATCTTACATGAGATTTTGTTTGCAGAAAAGATTCTGATGCCCCAAAAGAAAGTGCAGCCCTTTGATTTTACAGACGGTCAGATGGCCTAAGGGGGCCAGTGGCCACATAGGGCCATACAGCTAGTAAGTGGCAGAGCCAGAGCCAGAACCCAGGGGTTCAAGAGTGCCGTGGGTATATGGGGATGTATGGGGTCTGGTGGCCCCTGTCCCGGAGATGTTGCCCTGTGACCCTGGGACCCACAACTACTGCGCAGGTCGTGTGCTGTATTCTGGCCACCTGGCTGAGCCTTTTTCTCATTTCATCCTCAGAGCGGCCCTGTGAGAAAGTCTTATCTACTACATTTAATTCACAAGGAAACTGAGGTTCCAAGGCCCACGATAGCTTGTGCAGGTCTGGGTTCCTTCCTGCGATAACCACTGCTCCCCCCACCCCTGCCGGTGTACAACAAAAGCTGGGGGCCTTGGAGGCCCCCGTTCTGTCCCGGCCATGAGATAGAGCTAAGCCATTTATCAGCCCCCTCGCCCCACCCCATCCTTCCCCCTTACGCCCGCCACCGTCCCCCCTTTTCCACTTTTCACAACACTGGGAGGTGGGTACCACCCTACGCCCGCCCCCCTCCCCCCCAGTTTGAAAGTTGAGGAAACTCTTTTAAGTGTCTCCCTGACCTGGGGTCCCGGCCGGCTGGAAACCTTGGGAGGATCTGCCCAAGCCAGAGAAGGCCCAGCTAGGGGTCTGGCGGGTCGGGGGAGGGGTCCCAGGACTTCTTGGGTTAAAAAAAAAAGCAAAGACTGGAAAACGCCCTCACGGACCAGAGGGAGCACGACTTTAGCGCCCTTTCTGGCAGTGCCTAAAGCTCTGGTGAGAGGTCGTCCCCTTTGTACAGAGAGGGAAACCAAGGCACGGGGTATCCTAGGGAACTAGGGGTCCAGCGGGCTCTTAGCTCTTCACCGCCATCTCTTTTGGGGCACCCTGAGTGCCTGCGGGTGGTGGTGATAATGGGGTGACAGCTGGTCTGCCGGGCTTCGCGGCCCCAGCCGCATTCTCGCGGTGGGCGGCCCCGGGCCCGCCTGGGTGGGGGAGGGGCGGCGCTGGCCCCCTAGGAGGGGGCGGGGCTGGGCCGCGGGCGGGGGCCGCGGAGGCTCTGAGTGCTCCTCGGCCGGGCGCTGCTTCCTCCTGATGAATTAATAATGGCAGCGCGCGGGAGGGGCGGCTGGTGCGGACCGCGGAGACAGTCGCCGTGGGGGCAGGGGGTGGGCAGGAGCGGGGCAGGGGAGGGCGGGGGCGCCGCCCGAGGACCCGGGTCTCCAGGCTGCGACTCCCGCCCAGGGAGACAGAGAGGCGCCCTCCGCGGGGCGTCCAGGGGACCTGGCTGCTCTGAGACCATGCCCTGGGGTCCCGCTGGAGGGGCCCAGGCTTCTCCCCTGGGCGCATTGCCGCTCCGGAGCGTTGCCTCTGTGCCCCGGAGCTAAGTAATAGGCCTCCATTTTACAGATGGGAAAGCCGAAGCCCAGAAAGACTAAGTGATTTACCCAAGGCCACACAGCGGCTTGGTGGCTGAGCTGGCATTCCAGCAGCTGTCCGGCTCCAAAGCCTGTGCTCTGACCCTCCCCCACTCCGACTCCTTTCTTGAGTGTAACGTGTGCCACGTGCTGGCAGGACCGGGTGGGAAGAAACCAGACTCTGCTCCTGCCCTCAAGGCCCTAAGGCTGCAGGAGGCGGGCGGGGGTGGGGCTGGTCCCTGGAGCACAGCCGGGGGCAGGCGTGAGGGCGGTTCCGGCTGCACTGCCGGGCTGGGGAGAGGAAGGGGCTGCCAGGGGTCGGAGCACGGCTCCCGGGAGGTCTCCCTTCCTTCCTCCCTGCAGTAATGGCCGGCGCGGGGCTCGGGCGGCCGCGGCGGGCGGGGCGGATGCCATGGTTACATCGATCCTCGCCGCCGCCGCCTCCCCCCGGGGCTCCGGCCCTGACCCGGCCCCCACTCTCCCCGCAGGGTCGGTGGACAGCTCCCCCTGCCTGGCTGCTGGTGGCTGGAGCCCCGCTCCTAGCGCACCTGGGAGATGTTGGGGGGCTTGTAGCGGTGATGGGGGAGGAGGAGGGGGAGTACTTGCTGTCTGATGACAGCAGATTCCCAAACTCCTGCTCTCTGACTCCCAGCCCCTCTGCCCCCCTCCATTTAGCCCCGCTGCCCTCTAGGGCTGTGGCACCTCTGAGGTCTTTTCCCACTGGGGTCCCAAGGGGTCAGGGCAGAAGGAGGGGGCTCCCCTCCCAGCTTTCTCCTGGTGTTTCCCACATAGTCACCCTTATGTGTCATGCTCTCCTTTCCCCGCTTGCTCCTAGATGTTGATGCTGTCCGCTCAGCCCTTGGCCCCGCTGCTCTTCCTACCCTGCCCCATCTGGGTCCCGGGTTGGCCTCTGAGGGCTCCAGGAAGTCCCAGCATGTTCATGCTACTGATACAGTGCAGGCATATTGCAGAGAAGTGGGTCCCCAAAGGGTTAAGACCCTCTGTCTTTGCCCTTCCCTGCGCCAGCTTACCTGCCGCACAGTGAAGCCACCACCTGTGGGCTGCTGCCCCACCTGTTCCCTCCGCCAGGCCTCCCCAGGCACTGTGCCCACAGGCTCGCCACCCCCGTCCCCCCAGCACAGCTCCACCTGGGCGCCCCTCCCCTGGCCTCCACTGGACCTGCCCCACGACTTGCTCCTCCTGGATACCTAGTTTTAGTTCCATTCATCTCTATTCTTGAGTGGCCCGGGAGCCTGAGGATGTCATCTTTAGTCCCTCCATCCCCACCCAGGTCTGCTGAGTCCCCCATCCAAGTAACTCTCGGTCTGTTGAGTCCACGCTTCCCTCAGTCACTCCAGGCCCTCCCTAGGACTCATTACTTATTACCTCCCTGGCTGGCCTCCGGGTTGTCTTTATGGACTTCAGCCTGAATCATGACATTTCCTTGCTCAAGACACTCCAAATGGGACCCACTTCCCATGGAATAAAGTCCTCCACTTTGGCACGGCATTCCCAGCCCTTCCTAACCAGCTGCAGGCTGCTTCACCCGCCCTTGCCCCTCTCCTCATGCCTGTCCAGGCACTCACCATCCAGCGGCATTCTCATCTCGTGGCTTTGCCCGTGCTCTTTCTCCCCTGTGGAAGGCCTGTTCTGTAAAGTCCCTTCCATTCGCAAGGTGCAGCTCAACCATCTCCTCTGGCTCTCCCAGGCAGGGTTCTCCCTCCTCAGCCATCCTCCGAGCTCTTTCCAGGGGTCTGTGGTAGCACCTGGGATGTCCTGCCATCAGTGGGTACTCTGTCACCTACTGTATCTAGATTTCCTCAAGGGCAGACTGTGTTTTATTCCCTGGAGGCCTAGCACACTATCTGGCACATGGCAGGGGCTCCATAAATGTTTGTGGAATAAACAAGTGGATAAACTGTGGACCAACCCCAAGAAAGACTAC
This sequence comes from Myrmecophaga tridactyla, assembly GCA_004026745.1. Classification (NCBI taxonomy): domain Eukaryota; kingdom Metazoa; phylum Chordata; class Mammalia; order Pilosa; family Myrmecophagidae; genus Myrmecophaga; species Myrmecophaga tridactyla. The sequence continues at coordinate 22,886 of PVIY010030329.1, read as the reverse complement.
AGAAACTGGAGTCACCTTCTCACGACCTGTTATCCCCTCACCTACTCACCTACCTGAGACTTTCTTCCTTCTGTGTACATCCTGAGAAGAGGGTGTGCAGATGCCAGGGCAGTTCTCAGCCTTGAGCTTGGGCTCATGCCAGTGTGCACATAAAAGGTGTGCAGAGGCTGGATTGGGACCAAGCTGGGAATCAGCATCCCCAGTGCCACACTGATACCTGTTGCCAAGTTTCAGAGGCCAGCTCTGTGTCCTAGTGTGCAGTTGGGTTTGTCTGGAGAGGCAGCCACTTGCCCCATCGCATACCTTCCAGGGGGTGAGGGCTGGGTTCTATTTGCTTGGGATCTGCGGTCACCCTGGGGTGAGCCTTAAGCCGGCCCCTCCACCCTGCGCTATGCACACCTGCCCGCTGCTTGCCTGAGTCCCAGAGGCACTTGCTGAGAGGAAGGGAGCAATTAGGAACCATGTGGGCGCTGGGGATGCAGGCCAGGCTCCCAGCAGGCAGGTGCATCCTAGCAGCTGGTGTTCCCACCTGTGCAGGGAAGTTCAAGCTCCTGGAACAGGCACGGGACGTGCGGGAGCCAGTGAGGTACTTTAGCAGCGTGGAGGAGGTGGCCAGCGTCTTCCCTGACCGCATCTTTGTGATGGAAGCCATCACCTTCAGTGTCAAGGTCAGTCCCTCCTGCATGGGGCCTGCTGCTTCCATCCCGCCCCTTCCCTCAGAGGCAGCCCTGACCTTGGAGGGGGGCCCTCAGGGTCCAGAAGAGGGAGTGTCCAGTATGACCCCTCGGGGGCACTGTCAGACCAGGTCAGAAGAGATGGGCGTGTGGCCCACCGGTCCAAGAGAACTTCCATGAGAGGTGGTAAAGCAGGAGTAAGTGTGTGTGTGGTGGGGTCCCACCCTGATCACAGGCCTTTCAGCAAAGCCTGGCAGACCTGGCATCCGGCAGTGGAGCGGATGGTTGTGGGGAAGCACACAGCACAAACCATTCCCTGCGTGGGAACAGACAGCCCTTCGGTGCTTGCAAACCCTTTCCTGATCTATCAGTTAATTTCTCCCCACAGTAGCCTTGTAGGATGGGTGGGACATCACATCATCCCAGTTTTGAAGATGTTGATAATAAAAGTTGCCATTTATCGCATAATCTAAAAGTATGTTACTATAGCGTATATTCAGCAATTTAATCCTTACGGCACCTCTTCCGAGACAGTTATCACGTGAGGTAGCCGAGGCCCAGAAAGGCAGCTCATTTAAGGTGGCTTCTGCGACCTCTCCGTGATGGCAAGTGGGTCCCCTGGTCCCCGGTCGCGTGCTCTGGGTCTGGTCTCCGCGGGAGGAGAGGGCAGGGTGGGCCCCGGAGGTCCCGCGGAGTCCGCCGTGTGGCTCTTCAGGCCCCCGCCCTGTTTCTCGGATCCCCAGGTGGTGTCGGGTGAGTTCAGCGAGGACAGCGAGGTGTACAACTTCACGCTGCACGCGGGCGACGAGCTCACGCTCATGGGCCAGGCGGAGATTCTGTGCGCCAAGACCACGAAGGAGCGCTCGCGCTTCACCACCCTCCTGCGCAAGCTGGGCCGGGCCGGGGCGCTGGCCGGGGCGGGCGGCGGGGCGGCGGGCGGCGGGGCCGCTGGGCCTGGCAGGGGCAAGATGCCCTGCCTCATCTGCATGAACCACCGCACCAACGAGAGCCTGAGCCTGCCCTTCCAGTGCCAGGGCCGCTTCAGCACGCGCAGCCCGCTGGAGCTGCAGATGCAGGAGGGCGAGCACACGGTGCGCGCCATCATCGAGCGCGTGCGGCTCCCGGTGAACGTGCTGGTGCCCAGCCGGCCGCCGCGCAACCCCTACGACCTGCACCCGGTGCGCGAGGGCCACCGCTACCAGCTGGTCAGCATCATCTCCAAGACCGTGGTGCTGGGGCTGGCGCTGCGCCGCGAGGGCCCGGCGCCGCTGCATTTCCTGCTGCTCCCCGACACGCCGCGCTTCGCGCTGCCGCAGGGGCTGCTGGCCGGCGACCCGCGCGTCGAGCGCCTGCTGCGCGACAGCGCCTCCTACTGCCGGGAGCGCTTCGACCCGGACGAGTACTCCACCGCCGTCCGCGAGGCGCCCGCCGAGCTCGCGGACGACGGCGCCAGCCCGCGCCGCGCGCGCCTCTGCCTGCCCGCGCCGCGCGCCCCCGCGCCCGCCTGGGCACCCGCCGCGCCCGGCCCGGCCCCGGCGGCCGGCGACGGCGACCAGGAGTACGTCAGCCCCGACTGGGCCGGCGCGCCCGCCGACCTCCCCTACGAGGAGCTGTGGGCGCGCCCGGCGGCCGAGGGCCTCCCCGAGGCCAGGACCAGGCCGCCTCCCGGGCCCGACCTCCTCTCCTTCGGGGCAGCCGGGCCGTCGCGCCCGGAGCCCGAGGCGCCGCCGCCTCCCGTCCCCCCCAAATCCGAGGCGGTGAGTGAGAGCGGCTCTTTATCCTCCGGGGAGGCTGCCACCCCAGCTCCAGACGCTGGGGCGTGTGCCAGAGCGGGGCACTGGAGGGGAGGCGGAGGCGCAGAAGGCGCGGTGGGGAGTTGCGGGGACCAAGGCTCCAGGGAACTCGGGACGAGGCTAGAGCAGTGTTTCTCAGGAGGACCCACAGAACGGGAGACCTTTAGCTGGGAGTCCTTTAGCTCGTCCAGTGAAAAGAGGGCTTCATGGTGAAAGAGGTTTGAAAATGTGCGTGGTTCCCAGCCCTCCTTTGGCATTCCTCTGGGGTCACAGAATTCTGGCACATTAAAGGTTTCCAGAAGTCCTGCCCGGAGGACACTTGGTGATCTCTGCAGAATTCCCCAAACTTATTTGTCTAGAACATTTCCCCTGATACCTGATGGTAATTAAAACCCTGGAGTCCACTTTGGGGGATTTTGACCTGTAAGGAAGGGATCTAAATGGCAAATACTTTCCTTTCCTTTCTCCCCTCTGTCACTCCTTTTCCTCCTTCTTTCTTCTTTTCCTTGAGGAGGGACTATGTCTACTTATCTGATTATTTTGGATCTACTTCTGTATTCTTTTTCTTTCATTCATGACTTCCAAAGGGAAGAGATGTGTGCATGAGGGGGGCTCTTGGTGAGTGAAATAGGGGTGGCTGGGTTAGTGGTTGGGGTGTAGGGCAAGGCAGCCTCCTGGCACAGTGGGGCAAAATGTCAGCTGCAGACACCCTTTTGCCCAGCTGCTTGGGAAAGGGGAGATGAGGAGTGCCAGCTGCAGCCCTCTGCCTGCTTCCCTGACTCTGTCTGCCGTCTGCGTCTGCGTGCAGGTGAAGGAGGAGTGCCGCCTGCTCAACGCCCCGCCTGTGCCTCCCCGCGGGGGCAGCAGCAGCGGCCGGCTCTCGGGCAGCCCCCCGGTGCCCCCACGCTTCCCCAAGCTGCAGCCTGTCCACTCCCCTAGCTCCAGTCTCTCCTACTACTCCTCTGGCCTCCAGGATGGGTGAGTCCCTTCCTTCTCTTGGTCCTGGATCCTTCTAAGGCAGATGGGGATGGGGGGGGGAGGGAAGTGCAGAGGAAAAGACAGGTCACAGGCTTGGGAGTTGGAGGGTGAGTGTCCTTGTACAGCTGGCAGGGGAGAGGGCAGTGGTGCTCTGGGAGTCCACAGCCTGGTCTTGTGATTGGCCACCATCCTGCTGAAGTCTGCTTCTTTCCTAAATGGGGAGGATTGGATAGGAGAGACTGTGTGAGGGCAGGATGGGGTGTCCCTGGTTTCTTTTACATTTTTGTTTAATTCAGCTTAATTTTCCCCCTTGTGTTTTCTGATCTGGGTTGGGGGATGCTGGAAGAAAGAACAGAGCAAATCAGAGGATCTCAGGCTTGAGGGCTGGGGTAGGGCCTGTGTGCTGAGATCAGAGTGGTGGCCTCCGTGGCCTGAGTGGTTTGCTGTGTCATGTGCTTAACCCTGTCCTCTGTCTTGCTCTGCCTTACCTCCTGTGTAAGTGTCTGTCTGTCTCTGTCTACAGGGCGGGCTCTCGCAGTGGTAGCGGCTCCCCGTCACCAGATGCATACTCCCTCTACTGCTACCCATGCACCTGGGGGGATTGCAAGGTGGGGGAGTCTTCCAGCCGCCCACCCCCGGGACCCCTGCCCTCTACCACACAGCCCAGCCAGGCCTCCCGGACCCACGCAGAGCCCCTGAGCAGTCGAGCCACCTCCCTCTTGGGGGCTGACACTCCTGTCAAGACCTACCAGAGCTGCCCGCCTCCGTTCAAGCCCTCCCACTCCCAGAAACGCTTTGCACCATTTGGAGCTCTCAACCCCTTTTCTGGGCCTGCCTATGCCTCAGGCCCTTCAACAGCCTCCTCTTCTGGGCCCATGACCACCGTGGGTCCCCTGGCTACCTCCTGCCCTGCGTATTCCCCAGGCCCAGCCTCACCAGGCCAGGCCTATTCAGCTGCACCCACCTCCTCCTGCCCCACCTCTTCCTCGTCTTCCTCTGAATGGCAGGAACCAGCCCTGGAACCCTTTGATCCCTTTGAGCTGGGGCAGGGCAGTTCTCCAGAGCCCGAGCTGCTGCGCTATCAGGAACCCAGAGCTGTGGGGGGACCTGGGTCTGGAGCCCGCCTCTCGCCACTTGGTCCTCCCAAGGCCTTTGAGTCTGAAGGTCTGGTGCTGCGGCAGGGCTCCACCCCACTGTCACCAGGAGCCCTGCCGGGGCCTGAGGCTGGCGGGACCCGACACTTCCTCACCCAAGGGCGCCCAGAAGGGCCTCCTGCCAGTCCCCGGGAAGGGGCCACAGGCTGGGGTGGCCGAGATGCATCCTGGCAGCCTCCCGCTGACCTGTCTGCGCTCTCCCTGGAGGAGGTCTCGCGCAGTCTGCGTTTCATTGGGCTCTCAGAGGATGTGGTGAGCTTCTTTGCCCGAGAACGCATTGATGGCAGCATTTTCGTGCAGCTCAGTGAGGACATCCTGACAGACGACTTCCGTCTCACCAAGCTGCAGGTCAAAAAGATCATGCAGTTCATCAAAGGCTGGCGGCCCAAGATCTGAACTGCCCAGCTTGGGCTCCCCAGCTGGGATGCTGGCATGGATCCTCCGGGGACCAACCGTGGCTCTGCCGGGGACAGCACTCCTTGAGAGGTGGGCATTCCTGGCTGCAGGAATTCTGTGCCAAGAGTGAGGCTGCCAGGCAGCCCCTCAGAGTGAAGCCAGGGGAGAGAGACACGCTTGGAGATGTGGTCCTCTGGGATGAGGCCCCTCAGCATGGGGCCATCTTGCCTTCTGAGTGGGCACAGTACATGAAGCAGCAGCTGGAGGCACAGTGGAACTGGTGAGGCATTGCTGAGATTCCTGTAGGGGGGTCAGAAGCTGGCCTTCACTGGACCTGACACCTCTCCATGCCCCCCTGTAGAACTTCACAGACATCTTGCACTTCTCAAACTTTGGAAGTTCAAGTTAAAGACAAAGGAAGAAGGATGGTCCATAATTTAAGCACAAATTCCTTAAGTGCCCGCTCCTCTGTGCTCTGTGGGCTTTTGGCCCAAACAGCCCCAGAGTCAGAGGTGCTGATTTCTGTATCTCTGGGATGCCCCATTGTCCTTCTCTGCCCCATCATATTTAGGTGCCTGGCCCTAAATACAGGTCATTCGGCACAAGCACCACCTTTGGGTTTTGGTTTATGGGTGATGATTTTGGGAGGGCATGGCTCTGCCATTGACCTACTTATCTAGCAAGGGAGGCAGATATGCCCCAGATGTCCATAACGCCCAGGCTTTGGTGCTGAGCTCACTGTAACTCATCATTTTTCCTGACAGCTGAGGTTCAGAGCCTTTAAAGAGTGACTCCATGGAAGGGCAGGTAGCATCAGCTAAGCTGCAACTTGATTCTAGAGGGAGGTAGCTTTCAATCATTCCCATCTTTGCCAGTTCCCTGCTCCCATCACAGTGGCCTTCCCTGGTTTTTGTCACATAAGAGTATGGTTGGGAAAGCAAGAACAGAGTGGCTTGGGCAAAGCCTCCTTTCCCCCTGCCTCGTGGTGCTCAGTTCTCTGCACTTATTCACATGATTCAAAGCAGGTCTTGGTGCCTCTGACTCTAGAGCATGGGCTCTACTGTGAACGCCACCCCCTGCCCAGTCCCATTCCCCATCTCAGCTAACCAGGACCACACTGATTCTCCCCATGCCCACTAGTGTCAGGGCCCAGGACTGCCAGCCTTCCCTTTTACCTTATTTAGTCTACCCAGCTATTTATTTCCTCAGTTTTTATCTTGAGAATAAGCCATGCCGGGATCAGGCTGTGTTGGCTCTCAGGGGAGGGAAACCAGCACGTGGGGCACAGAAACAATGTAGCTGCGACATCTTGGTTTCTTGCACATCATTTAATGAGTCCTCATGGACTAGTGAAATAAATGCTAGACCACTGAAGAGTACAAATGGCATTCTGGGTGCCAGTTGCTCTTTCTGTTTTGGAGGGCCAGAGGGGTGATGGGCAAAGCATACACACCCATGAGCAAGGGAGAACTTTGGAATGGTGCATGCACATGGCCCAGTGCTATGTCACCAGAAACAGCTGGCAGTGCCAACCCTCATTCCTCTCTGAAAGCCCCTCACCCATCCCTAACCTCCAATTCTCACTAATATTTCAACATAACTCACACCTGCCTAGTGCTGCAGAGTGAAAAAACCCATACTTTAAAGCTCACTGCTGCCAGCCAGGGCCCAAGTTAACTTCCTGGCATTGCCAGAATGCCTGCTTTGAGGCTCTCTCAGGCCCTCACATTTGAAGCCTACTAATGGCTTTGGTGCAGCAGATAGTTCTCTGCTTTCATTTAGTCATCTGAAAACCCCAGCTCAGAGATAACTTGATTTTAGGTCTGGCTTCCTAGCAACTAACTGTTGAGAAGAGCCAGAGCTAAAGTCCTTGACTGCCAGTCCTAACAACAGAGCTGGGACCAGGAAAATATTCGAAGTACTAGCACTGGAGCAGAAGCAGGAGTAACTGGTAGTATCTGCAAATTTAGAATGCACAAAGTTGATGGGACTTGAGTTACGATTCTGCAAACATTCAGTGTGGATCCATCAGCTAGATCTAGATAGGAGCCCCAACACTGTTTACTCAGACTGGGCACTGCTTCTGCCAGAATGTGTGTGTAGGAACTTTCCACACCAGGGGTGTGAGAGGAGGGAAGGGTAATGGCTACAGTGGAGTGGTGTGGGGGTTGAGTCAGCATCCTTGTATTGCTCCCAGAAGCCCGTGGAGTTTTGGTAGCCAAGAGGTGTGGGGTATACTGAACACCAGGGTAGCATCATCTCTGCTCAACTCCTTGCACTCACAAATGCCCTAAGGAGTGTGCAGGCATCAACTATGAATCACATTAAGGAATGAACTGGGTAAAATCATGCAATGAAGAAATCCGGTTTGGAGAAAGCAGTGTCTTTTACCTCTTGGCTTACCATCCCCATCACATACTGCTCTGCAGGCCGAATATGCTAAATGACATTTAAACACAGCTTTAGCAGCTTTACACTCATAAAGTTTAACTTGCTATCATTACCTCCCTCTCTTAAGGTACTTCTCGAGCTCTCCCAGCACAGTCTTACTAAAACAGCACAGGGCTTTATTCCAGCTCACTCCTTGAAAAAGGCGTTTAGACTAGAAGGGCAAAGACAGAAGAAAAAGGAACCAAGCAGGTGGAGAGGCTGATAAAGGGTTTGGTTTTATTGTTACTCTGTGTTTGGCTAGGTGTGGAATTGCCCTTACCACCACTGGCCTCCTAGGAAGGAACAGGTAGCAAAGATGGCCCCAGAGACGCTGCCAACTTGGACCCTGGGGCTCATACAACCATGAGCACAGCAGATTCCACCTTCCAAGATGAAGTACAAAATCTAATTCACAGTCAGACTTCACAAGGAGGGCGAGATGGTCACAGCTAAAGGCACTTTAATCAAGGAGCAAATCTGATGCCAAAGTTTGTTTTCCTTCTGGTTACTCAGGGATATCTAGACACCCCTTGGATGGAGACCCAGCACTGCCTGTAGCTGAGGGTTAGTGCACTTACTAAGCAAGGCATGAGGCCTGCTCACAGATAAAACTTTTTAGGGCTGTTAGTGTGCTCGATTAGCATCTGGCATGGAGTGAACTGGTTCCCATAGGCAGCTTCATACTTTCTGAGCCGGTCCACAATCTTCTGAGCACCATACAGATCCACAAAGCGGAAGGGCCCTAAATGGAGAAATAAAACTTTGTGAAGGAGACAGCCACAAGAGTGCTAGGATAAAGCAAGTCAACTTCTTAATTTGCAAGACTGACCTCCAAGACAAGGGGGGAAGCCAAGCCCAAAGACTGCTCCAATGTCTCCTTCTGCAGGCGTAGCCAAGATCCCTTCCTGCAGGCACATAACTGCCTCATTCACAAACCTTGTCACCAGGCGGAACTGGATGTCTTCATCTGAGGAGCTGCCAAAAGGAAGAGACATTAGGTAGAGGAAGAATAAAAGGGGAGAGAAGTGGGAGCTGCAGGTACAGAATGTGAAGCGAGGGCTGGTGCTCGTGGAGTTCTGAGGGGCAGTCTGGACTGAACACCCAGCTCTGCAGAAAAGAGGCTGCCCGGGAGTCCCAGCCTTTCCCTTGGGAAAAGATAGCAGAGGGTTACTTGCCCTACTAAACATGAAAGTGAGCGCTCAAATCAGAGCCTGTCCCCACGTGGGTAATTATATATTTCTTGACTTTAGAAACTGTCAGTTACTCACAAATGATAATGTATTTGGGAGGCGGTGGGGACCTATTCATCTACCCAGCTGCAATCTGAGCCTCTCAGTGCAGGTTGGAGCAGGGGTCTTAATGAGGCTGGGCCGTGGTTCTCACCTGATGCCTGCCTGCCTGCCTGCCTGCCAGGGGGCAGGTGGCATGGGGAAGGGCTCCCAAGTGTAAAGCACCACACCAGTGTGGAGAAAGTTCTTTCTGTTCAGGTATGCTGACCACAACAGACATGCAAGAGGGGCTGAGAAGCTTTGAGCTGCCAGAGAAATATGTTTCCAAGACATCAGTTACCCAAACTGACTTACACCTCAGACTTAGGCGGCACCTTCAGACTTGCCAAAATACCATCCATGTCAGAATTCAAATTCTTATTCTTTGTACCCTCCTGGTAGACGTAAAAGCCCTTTCCAGACTTGCGACCTAAAAGAAGCAATATCAGGAAGTTACAAATTCGCAGAGCCCATTCAGAATTCTCTTTTCTGATGGTCTGCTATAAAGCTGTAGCCTCTCTTTCTATTCCTGAACTTGTATGTCTAGCTAACTCAAGAAATTTAGTCTTTGTCTTCAGAAGAGTTGGAAGAGATAGAAAAAAGATCTGGTGTTTCCTGGAGCTTGAAAATCTGTGTATCTGGACGAGTAAAGCAGCACTTGGGTGAATTTTAACGCCCAGATATGCCACACCAGGCCCCAGAATGCCCAGGTTCTCGTTTTTTTGCTGCTGCTTTGCCAACAGAGAAAGCCATCTCTCTGGTGGCTATATTTACAGGTTTTACTCAGGCCACATGGGTGACCAGACAGCATGGTAAAGCTTGGATGCAGAACTCGCACCAGCAGTATCACTAAAGTATTAAAAGTCTTGGGCAGGATGAAAATTCCCATCAGTCTGAAATGACCTGGGCCACAGATGGCAGAGCTCCAGGTCAGAATTGTACCTTTTGTCCAACATCTACAGACCTAGACTAAAAGGAGGTTCTCAAAATCATTTTGGAAATTCTACATGACAGTGGCCTCTATGTCGAGGGCAGTATTCTGTATGGTACTTCTATTGTTTGGCCTCAGGAAACTGTTCAGAACTTTGTAACTAATGGTGCTGGTTAGGTTACTCACCTAGGAAGCCTTTGGATACCATCTGCTGCAGCAGTTCTAGGCTTCCACCTCCAAACCGCTCCCCAAAGGCTTTGCCTAGATCTTCAGCTACATGTTTTGCTACGTCCACACCAACTTCATCCACCAGTGTGGCAGCACCCACAGGAAACCCAAAGCTTGTGGTGAGCAAATCCAGTTTCTTGGGGTCAACTCCTTCCTGAATGGGGAGTAAAGCAGGGAGTTTAGAGGAGGCCATCCCAGATCCTCCCCACAAGGGCTCCCAGTGCTGCACCTCTCAGAGCCTCGTGGAAAACCTTCCTTTCTGGGTGCCACCTGGCCAGGCCCAGCACTGGGACTATTTCACTCAGGAAAGCCCAAGAGGTCTAGGAATGACAAGTAATGCCTGATTTTCCCTAGTCTACTGCAGTTTAGGGAGTTTTAGAGATGAGCAGATTTTTCATTTCCTTCTTGTTTTCCGTTATGAATCTCAGCATAACTTGGCTCCATGACCAATGGAGCTCAAATCCCGTGACTGAGAGAAGGAACACTAGCAAGGGCTGTGCTATGGCGCCCCGTGACCTGGGTCTGGCTCATCTCCTTTCCTGCCAGCAGATGACCTGGGCAGCACCAGATGGGTCTGTGGGCAGCAGAATCAGGTGCAGCCCCAGTCAGACGACAAAGGTCCTGTTCTGGGTAGTCCCTGCCTCAAAAGGGGACGCACAGACAACACAGAGATGCACACTTGGAGGCCTCTGGCTTAAGAGAGCAGAGCTAAAATTTTGCCCATTTCTGTGCAGCATCAGCTTCAGGACTTCCCACTCTTGTGTGGAAATCGGAGGGCACCAAAGGGCTTTCCTGGAGAAGAGTCAGGCATCAGTATATGAGAAGGAAACTTGTTCCTCATCTTGCCATGAGCTGTTTGGTGGACTCATTTCAGAAGTAGAAAATGTCTCCAGCATTCCAGAGCAATACCAACCTGGAGAATCCGGATGACTTCAGACATCATGGGGGCAAGACATCTGGTGGTATAGAAGCCAGGTCCATCCTGCCAAGGGAGAAAACATGCTCACGGGCCCTTCTGTTGCCAATACTCCCCATGTCTAAAACTAGTCTCCTTTTCCCAGACATTTAATTAATTTATAATCTCAATCAGCATCCTTAGCATTAAATGACAGGGAAGTCATGCCCATGGGCAGCATCAAACAGCACAGCACTGAGTTTCCTGGTGGCCTGAGGTCTAGGAAGATAAGGGAGTCCCTGCCATATCCAGACCCTCCCCTCTCCTATCCCGAACCAGTGCACAGGGCTGTACCCCTATCCATACCATAGACATCCTGGGGGGAAAGTCACATCAAAAGCTAGTATATATTTACCCCAGAATAGTTACACAGAACAGTTACGAACAAGCCTAGTGTAGTGGCATAAGGAGTCTTGATAGAACTTTTCAAAATCTGCCCCTATTACCCAGCTCCTTACCTTAACCACAATGATGACCTTCCCCTGCTTAAGACCAACCGCTACAGCTGAAGCAGTTGTGTCCTTAGAGGTCTTTTCAGTTGTGATAATCTCCAACAGCTGCATCTTGTCCACAGGAGAGAAGTAGTGCATGCCAATCACCTGGCAGGGGGAACAAGCCAGTAGACTCAGGAATGGTGAGAAGGGAAGCTAAAAGCATTACTGTTTTGCTAGGGAAAATACTAGAGAGAAAGACCTTTGCAATATAGGGACACTGCTTGATACATAGAAGAGTGGTTTGGTCCCATGGTTCTTTGGTTAAAAGTTCAGTGTGTTCTGGGGCTTTTCACCAAGGGCAGCTGACTGACAAGCAGTGTCAAAATCACAGGTAAAGGCCAACTTAGATTTACTGGAGAAGAATGAATGACTGTTCCACTAATATTAATAATACTGATGGTTAGGTGAGAGGGTCCATTATTTTTCTGGGGAGAAAATTATTTTAGGTGGAGCAGTCAGAAGAATACATTAATATTCTGGATTGTCGGAGATGCATGGATTTTACACAGATGGGTCTCACCGGGGATACTAGGTCTAAATCACTCTTTCCAACACTCAAATACATCAAAGACTCATTAAAGCAGTGACTCTCAAAGTGTGGTCCCTGGACTAGCAGCATTAACTTCACCTGGGGATGTGAGACCTGTAAGTTCGCAGCCCCACCCACACCTGCCAAATCAGAAACTCAGGGTAGGTCCACTGCTGTGTTTTAATTATTCCCCTGTGATTCTGAAGCATGCTGAAGTCTGAGAACCACCTCATTAAACTAACAGATAATCCCTCTTCACAACAGAACTGTGAAAGTTAAATTCATGAATTTGTAGTTCTGCATTTTTCTCCTCACATTTGCTAAAGGACAGCCGATAATACCTCCCATTTATTGAATTTTAACCATCTACCAGTTCCTTGGTACATTTATTATTTATTCTTTACATTTAATCCATTATGACCCTGTGAACTGGTCTAATTATCCAAATGAGGAACAAAGGGATCAAGAAATTCAAATAAACAGCTTATTTGGGGCCAGTCAGTAAATGACAGAGTGGGATTCTATCATAGGCCTGCCTGTCTCCAAAGCCTTTCCACTTACCATTAGATAATACACAAGTCACTCAAATGTCACATATATGTATCAATCCAAAAGTTACTTCTAACCTCCCAATTTTGTCTTACTCATGTCTAAAATACTTAAGAAGGCAAAAACTAATTCAGACTCTGTACTCCTGAGAAGGAATGAGCCTTTATTGACATATAATTTATATACAATAAAATACACATAAATTAAAGTGTTTAGTATAACGAGTTTGGACAAGTGTATGTACACCCATGTAATCATTACACTAAGTAAAATAGGGTTACATCACTCAAGAAAGTTGTGCCTGAGGTGTGACTCCTCCTGGACTGCCTGGAACATTCCTAGTTGCAGCATCCAAGGTCCCATGTCCCAGGAAATCCTTAGTTCTTGGCAAACGGAGATGGCTGGCTGCCCTACTTGTGCCCCTTTGGTCTTTTTTTCTTTTGCCTTACTTTTATATGAATGATATAAGGCAAGCAGGTGGTAAAAGCTATCCAAGATACCTAGAGGCTCAGACTGCAAAACGTGATGCTTATTCCACTCCACTGAGGAGAACGGTTTAAGCATTAAATGAACAACAACAGATTCTTCCTTTACTAATTTTAAATGCTGCAAACTGTCAACTCCCACTTCTCCCTACGATCTTTTGCCAGTCATCATTGAGACTGCCTCCATCAGGCTCCACATGACTTCTAATCTCTTATGTGCTAGGAAAGTAGATTACCCTATATTAGCAAATCAGGATGAACAAGGAAGAATAAATAGACTTCTGTGTTTTTAACACATGGACTTTGTATTAACAGTTTCAGCTGTTTAAAGGTCTTTTATATTTCCTGCTGGCCTTTAGCTGGGATAATCAGTATCCTCCAGAGAAGTGAGGTGTTTTATTATTCCTTGAATGATTTCACTTCCCCTAATTACTCGTGTAAATACCAGAACCCCAAAGACAAATTTCAAGGCATCACTCCAAATACTCACTGAAATTGCTTCTGCACCCAACCTTTTCATGTCCTGGATGGAAAGTCTAAGTGAACCGCGAGGCAGAAACTTCCCGCCACATCCCCTGATCCTGGATCTGAAGTTAAGACTGTCTTAGACACTCACTAGGCTCTGCTACGTAGCAGAGCCATCTTTCAGAACATCCTTTCTTATTTTAGGGATATCCTCCAATATCTGGTTATAGGACAGAGGTAAGTTTTATAGTCTGAACCTGAAAAATAACACCCATTAAGGTATGTCTGTAGTTGTTCTTCACTTATTCCTGTGTCTCACATTGGGCTTTTCTGGGCCTAGTTTTTGGGAATACATCATTACCCCCATCCACTTCATTTCATAATCTACACCAGCCCCTCTCCACCATTCATGTACTAAGCCTTCAGGAATGAGCCTGATCAGTATGACATTTCAGGACTTTTACCTTCTCAGGTCTTTTGCTGACAGCAGCAATTTCTCTGATTGGGAGAGCAGATGTGTTACTGGCAAAGACACAGTGATCTGGAATCACCTGCAGGGGAAAATAAAGCATTTAAGAACGTGTTATGAAGGCCTGGAAGATGACTACAGGCTCAGCCCACCCTTTCACCCAGAACTGCTCAGACAGTAGATGGGCAGGTCACGTAGGGGCTTTGGTGGTGAGTGAAATGTGGTGACCCTGTCCTCTTTCCCACTCCCAGAGTTCCTCTAGTTAGGGGCCATTAAAAAGTCACCTGATGCACACCTGGACTCTACACCTCAGCTACTGAGTAAGATAAACACTGAAAAGATGACCTCTAGAGAGAATCAATAAAACCAAAAGTTCGTCCAACTTTCAACTGCCAACAGATGAAAGCAACTCAAGTGCCCATAAACCTATGAATAGATAAACAAAATGTGGTATATATACACACTGGAATATTATTCATCCATAAAAAGGAATGAAGTTCTGAGACATGCAACAACAAGGATGAACCCTGGAGACAACATATTGAGTGAAATAAGCCAGCACAAAAAGACAACTATTGTATGATCTCACTGACATGAAATGAGAATAAGCAAACTCAGAGAGTCAGAAACTAGAAGATAGGTTGCCAGGGGCCAAGGTAGGGGTAAGAAATGGGGAGTTAATGCTTAACTGGTACAGAATTTCTATTTAGGGTGATGGAAAAATTTTGGTAATGGATGGGAGTGAGGGTAGCAACATTATGAATATAATTAACAGTGTCAATTATATATTTGTGCTTTAAAACAGGAATTTTTAGGTTGTATATATGTTACTAGAATAAAAATTCAAAAACCAAAAAAACTGTAGGACTGTATACAGAAACAGGGGACCCCAATGTAAACTATGAATTATTGTTAATAGTACAATTATAATAATATTTTTCATCAATTATTAACAAAGGTACCAAATTAATGAAAGGTGCTAATAAGGGTGTATATGGGAACTCTCTATTTTTCCGTGAAATTACAACTTTTCTAACATAAAAATGAAAAAAAAAATTCTGTTCTTTTAGTATAACAACTTTTTATATTGATTACATATTGAAATGATACTCTGGATATTTTGTGTTAAATAAAATATATTGTTAAAATAAAAAAAGGAAGACTCCTAGTTTTTATACAGCGTGTTTCTAAAAAACTGTATAACCCCCCATTATAGCTATAGTACATGAATACTATCAACTATTAGCTTTATCAACCTGTAGGACAGTCTCTGCTGCAAACTGTCTCAGCATTTTGTCCAGGGCCCCAATTTATGCATGTTCATATTCAGATGTTTGGATGAAAAATGTGGAAGGCACACCTATAGAATCTACACATATCTGGGCCAGGAAGAACCTTAGCAGCAGAGAAAAGAACCAAGTTCAGACACATTCAACACACTGAAAAGTTGAGTGTAAAGTAAGATTGCTTATAATAGATATAAAGGTAAAGTACTGCATTAAGATTAAAAAAAATAAAGAAAGGGGAAAGAAGAGAACTACATAGGCACATGATGGGCAAGACCTGCCTGGCAGTAAACTTGTGACAAAGACCATGTGATTTTAATTAGTCAAAGGTGTAATAAGTCGGCAGTACCACATGACTGGAAGAAAGCTAATAAAGTCTCAAGTTGCATAAGCAATGGTAAAGTGTTTAATGCTGGCAGCAAACCTCTCAGAGGCGCAGACCAGTATCTCTAAAGATGGCTAGCAACAACTTTTCCCCTCCTGGTACATGCAGGTCTTCCCTCCTATCCAGAGACAGGGTTTATTTACCCTCCCCCGGAATCTGAGCAGGCTTTGTGACTTACTTTGACTAACCGAATACAGCGCAAGTGACTCTGACAGTTCCCGGCCCAGCCCTACAAGCCCAGTAGCTTCTGTTTTTGCTCTTTTGGAAGCCAGGAGCCAGGCTGTAGAGAAACTCCAGCTAGACTCCTGACTGCCAAGGGCTTTGGGTAGAGGGAGATCACATGAGGGAGCACTGAGAGGCCCTAATCAAGCTCCCAGCTGAGTGCAGTGACATGCATGACCCCAGACTATGCTACACAGAGTTAAGGTCCAACTGTCTCTGCTGAGCTCTGCCCAAACTGCCAGACTGTGAAAAATCAAAGAGCTGTTGTGTTAAGCCACCAAGTTTTACGATGGGTTGTTATATAGCAATAGAACACTGAGACATGATAAAGATACTGAAGAGGGCAACCACAACAGCAAGGGATCTAGAAACAATGTCTTCTTGTGAAGAGTGTCAAAGGAATGAGGCTTTTTTTTTTTTTTTTTAGTTCTGTGGAGAATAAGGGATGGTCGCTTTTAATCCTTGAAGGACTGTCATGTTGGTCAGATTCAACTTTAAACATTTCTTATAAAGAAAGCAAAGGCCAGAGACTACAGAAGGAATTTATTATTAATGGGAGGATGAACTTTAGAAGGATGGATTTCCCAAAGGTTTTTTACCTAAAATTCCCTTGGGACTTAGATTTGACCTTTATAAATACACTGTGAGCTTGGGTTCACAGAAAAACTTGATTGGAATTAGCTCTATAAAAAGAACTATGGGTTCCTACGGCTCCTCTGAAAATGCTCTCAGTGGCCTTCATCCACTACACTGGGGTTCAAGCCAAGCAGGCCCCTTACTTACCGCTTCCACCTCCTTTAGCACTCTGTGCTTGAGGCTAAGGTCCTCAAACACGGCTTCAATTACCATGTCTGCCTTTTCAAAACCCTGGTAATCGAGCTGCCCAGTCAAGTTGCTGAAAATGGAGTCCCTTTCAAATGATGTCAGTGCTTTCTTCTTTACTTTTTCATTCAATCTAGGAAAAAAGCAAAGCAAAACACACATACATACACACTCCTAGTCTGAGGAGGAGAATAGGAAGCTAACATTTATTGAGTATTTGTGGGCCAGATGGTGTGCTATGAAGAAATTATCATATTACCCACTTTGAGGGGCTAAGTGCTCAGCTGATCAAATAGCTACTAAGGGAGGGTACTAGGATGCAAAGTCAGGTTGACTACAAAATCCACATTCCTTCTATTACTAGATGCCTCTAAAAGCCTAACTTTTACAAGCTGCATCAACTCATAAAACAATTGAGTTGGAAAGAGAAGTAAATGACATGAACACTAGAATGGCAAAACAAGAGAGCAGCTCTAGTAATTCTCTTTCTACAACAGGGGAAATGGCCAATGGGTGTCCTTGACCATGATTTAATACTTGCTTACATTCTATAATTGTAATCTTCTAGAGACAGAGACAAGCTTTGTTTCTTATATTTTCAGTCCATTTCCCACTCAGCACCTAGTAGTACACTATACTGATTACATTAAATATTAACTCTAGGTTTCTTCTTTCCCATCGGGAGTTAAGGATTCCTGTTACTCTGACATTTAACTGATTATTTTTATTGCTAAGGAAAACAGGTTTTCTTAGGTTTCACTCTGATCACACATTCAGAATGAATGACTTAGAGGTTTCATTTGAATGAAGAATGATGCTAAACCCCACTAATCCCCTTTATTGAAAGAAAAATTAAAGCTAAGAATGTAAGTTCAAAGAACCATTCAATTAAAACCTTACAGATAAGGTTCAAATTATTTGATTTCAAATAATCAGCAACCAACAAGCCAGGTAGTTGTCAGTTTAAAACATTTTTAATTGTTCTAATTCTCAGGTCTAATGAAACTATTTCCAGGAGAGGACAGGAAACGTATGTTTTCAACAGTATGGGAGAGGTATTTGAAGAGACTGAAGTTTTTCAGGTGCAAAAGGGAAACCAGGCAGAGCTGTATCCAAAGGAAGTCAAGGGAAAGAGGCTCTACTAGAGCAGCAATTTCTCATTTTGGTAACCATGAAACTGCTGTTTTTTGATACTTGGATGCTAGTGTCAGAGCAATGCTGTTATTCAGCAACCAGCCTGTATATAATATTTGAACTAAGAATATGCTGAAACCAATTCTCAGTCCTCACAATTTGCTGTCTTGGCATTCCAAAACAATACCACAACTAAACAGAAGCTGTATCAAAATTCACAAACTTGAGAAGGTCTATTCTGGTACTAGGTGTGCCAGTTTGAAAGGATGTATATACTCTAGAAAAGCCATGTTTTTAAATCCTAATCCCATTTTATAAAGGCACCTGTTTCTTCTAATCCCTATTCAATACTGCATGAAACTTTAATTAGCTCATCACCCTGGAGATGTGACTCAATCAAGAGTGGTTGTTAAGCTGGATTAGGTGGAGATGTGTCTCCACCCATTCCAGGTGGGTCTTGATTAGTTTACTGGAATTCTATAAAAGAGGAAACATTTCAGAGAAAAGGGGAGATTCTGAGAGAGCAGAACGACATAGCCATGAGAAGCAGAGTCCAACAGCTGGTGTCCTTTGGAGGTGAAGAAGGAAATGCCTCCCAGGAAGCTTCATGAAACAGAAAGCCAGGAGAGAAAGCTAGCAGATGGCACCACGTTCACCAAATGCCTTTCCAGAGGAGAAAGAAACCCTGACTGTTTCCCATGTGCCTTTTCACTTGAGAGAGAAACCCTGAACTTTATTGGCCTTCTTGAACCAAGGTATCTTTCCCTGGATGCCTTAGATTGGATATTTCTATAGGCTTGTTTTAACTGGGACATTTTCTCGGACTTAGAACTGTACACTAGCAACTTATTAAATTCCCCTTTTTAAAAGCCAATCTGCTTCTGGTATATTGCATTCTGGCAGCTAGCAAACTAGAACACCAGGGCATAAAGTAAATGACATTTAAAAATATCTAATACAGTTTTCCCTTCTGTACTCAAAGACTATAAAGACTTCAAAGATGTTGATGGTCTACAACATTTGCAACAAAACAAAGTGAAAGAAGGAATTAGCGTTCCTAAAAATCAAAAGAAACTTGGTTTAACTATAGAGTGTGGTTCAGGGAAAAGGAGTCTACGAGGGTAAAAAACAACAACATTCTAACTCCTGGCAAATGAGAGACAAGGCAAAGAGCAGGCTTACCCTTTGAACACTTGTTGCTGTCCTCGGCCTAGCCCGGCTAGTGTGGTATCTTTAATTATAGTCTTTAACCCCTTATCCACGGAGACTTGGGCAATGCCGGCTCCCATCAGCCCTGCGCCAAGAATAGCTAGATGTCTGAAAGAAAAGGATGGAAGGACTTTTGATAAACAACTCTTACTCATTTCAGGAAGAGTAGAAGGTTGCAAAATTATCATCTGAAAAAGCAACTAAAGCAAGCACAACAATAAGGTGTTTCAAAATAATCTTTACCTGTAACAATACATCTTTAATGAATCACTCATTTTCAACGTTAAATGCAAAAATCCATTAGGTCTAAAAAAACTGGTCTACCCAAGAAGAGAGAATTATACTGCTCCTTAATCACGTCTGGAGAACCCCCAAAACAAATCAGTATATGCTTAAGTCACCATGACTATTTTTGTTTTCTAAACAAAAACCAACTTGTAGTAATATGCCCAAAGACTAACCTCACCTCTTCCAACTACTTATTTGTTAGTGATTCTACCACTTTCTAATTAAATTTGATTTCTACTGAAATGTGCTCTTTTCTTTTCTCTGTCCTTCCAGTCACCACTCTAATCTGTGCCTTTATCACCTCTCACCTGGATCAGTTCAGAAGCCTCCTGGATGGTCTTTGCTTCCAGAGTTTAACCTTCCCTCAAATGTGCCCCCACCCCCATACACATCCATTCCAATGAATGCAAGGCTCTGACTGCCTTTCCATTTTATCTTCTACTTTGGACTGTAATCTCATTCAAGGTGAGGGGAAGGAGATGATGGAAACATTAACTGCTTTTCTTGTTCAGCTAGAACGGGGTTTCTTGGCCTTAGCACTATGGCCATTTTAGGCTGGACCAATTCTTTGCCTGTGCATTGTAGCATGCTTAGCAGCTTCTTTGGCCTCTCTACTCATTAGATGCCAGTAGTATCTCCCCCTCTGCAGGTGTGATAATGAAAAATATCTCCAGAAATTGCCAGATGTCCCTTGGGGTGGGGCATGGGTGACAGAATCTCCCAGGTTGAGAAACTCTAAGCTAGAATGTGAGTTAAAGATCATTATAAAACTTAGGATGTGTAAGAGCCATTTAGGCAGCATAACATTGAAAGCCTGGCTGTAGAGAAGAGACATGAAACAGGTAATCAGAATCTCAAAGGCTTAAGTTATAAACTAAAAGGACAAGACTTAACAATTACAATGAGGCTTTGTTTTTTAATGATGAAGAAGTGTGAATACCCAAGGATGGTTTCTTAAGTCACAGGGCTAGATAATTTCATTAAACATAATTGTGTGTGTTTATTTTAGAATAAGGGGACTTAAAGCAGACTTCTAAGACAGTGAGACAAGACACAGCCTCTTTAATATAGATAATATATTAGAGGGGGTCTGGAAAATACTCAGAATGCATAGCACTTTGGAAGCCAAAAGGTTTTTCGCTGGACGGAGGGATTGAGGTATCTACTATGGTCAGGACAGAAGAGGTTTAGGGCAAGACTGAATTGATATTAACTAGCCTTGTAAGTCTTCAGAAGCATCTATAAGTTATGCCACACTGTACAATTCACAAGGGCTTCTGTGTAGAGTTTAACTTACTTAACATCCTTCTGAGGAGCTCCAAATTTATTCTTCTTGCACAGGACCTGGCCATGGTAAAGTCCCACCAAGGCCTTTGATTCTCTGGTCATTGCAAGCTCTCCAAATTGCTGAAAAGTAAAAGGGAACAAGAGAAGGTAGAAGCTCCCAGTCTAAGTGAGGTGGAGATGGCTTCAGTTCAGGCCTGTCTGCAAAGGTTCAGCTGCTCCGAGGGCCTGAGTGCAGGGGTGCCAGTGCTGCAGAAGCCTGTCCCCTGCTGATGGGCCTTTCCTTCTCCCTTTGTTATCTGCAGCACTTTCAGACCACTGCTTTGGAACAGGTTCTGGATATAACTCAGCTCTTGGATTTTCTACACCAAGAGGTTGTGTTAACTTTTTCCATAGCTTTACTTTTCTAATTCACTAAAAAAGGGTCTGGGCTTCAAAGGTTCATCTCTAGGCCCTAACAAGTAAAGAACATACTTTTCTATCAATGTATCTATTTTATCACAATGAAACCAGCCCAACTGCAAGACAAAAACATCCCTAAGTGAGTTCATTTTGAAAGGATTATAACACTGCTCCTGTGAATTCCATCCTCATTATCATAAATGCCTATTTTCACTACTTGTTATGACTGGGTCAAGATGAAATGAGATTAAAAAAAAAAAAATGAGGGCAGTCCAAATATCTGTAGACCACTGGGCACTCTTAGCATCCACCCGCTTACTCAGATTAATCACAAGAAACAATAACTGCTGGAAGAAAATAATTTTTACAGGATGTGGATACTTTTTCTTTTTTCAGCTTTATATACAGTATTAGATCCTTGGTTTGCCTGCAACATAACTAATAATAAAAAATTTAAAGGAAATAACTTTACCTGAGATTCAGAGAGATAGCCAGCCTCCTTTCCTTGCTCAATTCCAGTCTTTACCACCTAAAAGACGTATAAAGCATTTGTTCAGTATTGGAAGAGAATGGTGAGATGTACAATAATGCTCAATAAAATTTCCAGTATTACTGGCTTCTGAAGTGTTAAGTTAAAAGTCTAAACTGGAGTGAAAAAGTAAAGATGACCAAGTACCTGGTTCTTAAGACTGACTTAATTCTCCCACTCTGGGGCTACTGCTAAATCCAGCATAAACTGGAAGGAGCACGAGAAAAGGGAAAGAACACAAGAGGCTCCATCGCTCAAATTCTATCTCCATATCCAACTCAGAATCCTCTTTTATTCTGTCAGAGAAAGAGGGGTAATCACTCCTTTCTGAGTTCAACATATTTATCCTTCCCTCTTACCCACCTCCCTTCCGTATAATTACTCCTCCCACTTCTCTTCTGTTCTCCAAATGCAGGTAATCCCCAAAGTTCCACTTCCAGCCATTTACTCTCTCTATGCATTCTTCCTTGGACACATCCCCTAGTTTAGCACACTAATCATAACCTCTATGAAATTCAATTTAATATTCGAGGTAAGTACTATTTTATATACAATGGGAAATGTAAAAGATGAAGAGATGACCTTGCACTCAATCATCACAATTTCAGAGCATGACAAAAGAAAAAAAAAGAATAGATGTAACATTCCCAACCCTGACTTCATTATTGTAACTACTGTTGAATTTCCTACAAAACTGAAACTCAGTACATCTAAAACTTAATGCATCATCCCTCTTTAGCAAATATCTTACTTCCTTCATATTTTCACTTTTACTATTACATCTCAGGTCTTATTCAAACTTCAAGACTGAATTGTCAAAATAGCTTCCAAATCCAACAGCCAAATTTCTCTATCAAATCAATTTTTAAACACTACCATGAAAACAGCTCTCTACATCTATATAGGACAAAGGTCAAATTTTCAATTCACTACTGACAGTCTTCTAAAATCTAGCTTTGATCTGCCTTTTTGCAGACAGACACCTCACTATCCCTCTACAAAACCCAGTTTTGCTGAATGTTCCTTGAAGAAGCCTCCTGTTTTCCTGCTTCTGTGACTTTGCTCAACATATCCATCTCGCTTGGCGTTACATCGCCCTGCTCTATTCTGTATATATTCTTCAGGGCTCAGGTCAAATCCCGTAAGGCTCTTTCTCATCTTTTTGGCTCACAGCAACTGTTCCCTCCTCTGAGCACTTGGTAATTTTCCTCTGTCCCAATTATCTGTCCATTAATCTTATGATGTCTTATAATGTTTTTCATACTGTTGCCTGCGCCTTTCCATACACACACACACACAAAACCTTCTTAAGCCCAGATTATGACACAAATGGAGGTAGGGGATCATGTTTCGTTTTTTTATGTACTGTGGTGTCTTCTACTCAAAAAATATTTGTTGACTGACCCATTCTCAATTTTGAAGTCTTTGATTCTATGCTTTCTTAATCTTGGACTTTCCAGATTGAAGAGTTATAAGTTTTAAAGTCTACTTTTTATTTTTTTGGGGTGCATGGTCTGGAAATCAAAC
>PVIY010030328.1:0-31084 GCA_004026745.1 Myrmecophaga tridactyla | reverse complement strand
GCAAATGAGCAGGTGAGCTAAGCTCTGGGCTGTGACCAAGTTTTTCAGTCCCCTATATGAGGAGAGGGGACAGAGGGGCAGAGGGGTGGCTGCCAGGAAGGAATCCAACATCAAGGGAATCAGAAAGCATAAGGTTTAGGAGGGGAGCAGAGAAGAGGGCCAGACACAGCTTTGGAAAAAGGAAAATACAAATGAGGCATCAGTGCTTTTTAAAGCTCCCTACATATCCTATTTCCATTTCACCCCAATGTCAGTTTTAGAATAAATTTCTGTCTTCCAAGAACGTGGAGTCGCTCAGATTTATGGATATTTGTCTGCACCTTAGATTTTCCCATTGTGAATTTAGGAGAAGTGTGACATGTGGGTTCTCAGGAGGTTAAAGCAAAGCAGGGCTTACCGACCACTCTGCATTGTCCGTCTTGGAACATCTCACATTCACGGGCAGCCCAAGGACAAGCTTATTGAAGGAGAGGCCTTCCTTTTTAGTCCATTTAAACTTATTCATTGCATCCATGAAAGAAAGGTTTTTATACTGCTTGGGGCTTTTGATTGTGAAAGGCCAGGTTCTGAATTAAAAATAAACAATCACAATTAGTCACATTCCGAACAAAAGAATTACATGCTTCCTTTATTTTTTAACTTTCTAAAGCAAATCTCACATTTGTTCATTTCTGCACACACAGGTAACCAAATGAAAAGGCATTGCTGAATCCACTAAAAGAAACACGTACCAAAGAAGTCTTTTTAAAATGATAATCTCTGTTTTAATAGCACATGGTATTACTTAGGGAGGAAAAATTGTGGCTGGGAAAGCTTCCTCAGAACTTAGCAACTCTTTACTCCTGTATTTTGGTCAGTTAAATTTTATAACTGGGCATAATTCATTCCTGAAGAGTATGATTTTAATGGTGTAATTAAAAAAAAACAACCTTGCACATTTTTTAAAAGGTACGGAAACATGCAAAATGCAAATCCATAGAGTTGAAAAGCCTGACCCCTGCTGGTGGCTGTTTCAGATTGCCCAAGAAGTGAGAAGCTACATACAAAAGATCAACATTTGAACCAGGGCTTAACTTTTTTTTCTGAGACCAGAAAATACTCTGCAGATGATATATTGTGCTTTCATTTGCCAGATTGAAAAAAAAAAAAAAAAAGATGCGTTAAATGTCCAGGAAGGAAAGCAATCACAGAAGCATAAAATCATGTTTCTGGCTGATGTCTTTCACTAAATAAAAGTTTATATAATTCAGGGGTGCAAGGGTAGTTCAATAGTAGAATTCTCGCCTGCCAGGCAGGAGATCCCAGTTCAATTCCCAGAGCCTTGCGCATCCCACCTCCTCCACCCCAACACAATCAACAAATGGGCTGCAATAACAGGATACTCACTTGGAAAAAGAATGAAATGTGACCCACCCACCCCACCATAAAGCATACCAAAAAAAAAAAAAAAAAAGCTTATATAATTAATTCCTAAAAAAATATTGCCATATCACAAAAGTTTACAATAGAGAAATTCATCCATGGACCTTCCAAGAAATTCCCTTGAGTTGCCAAAAGGTGAATGGTGCCAAGAGAACGTTCTAGCGAGAGAAGCGTATTCCTGAGATAGAATGCGATGAGCGGGGAGGCCCAACCCTGGTCCACAGGAAAGAAAGGGGGCTCCTCAGACCTGAGGCTTGTAAGTTCATTATCCATCAAGGGAAGGGACATTTCTTCTAACTTGCCCTAAGCCTTTCATTCTCTAGTGTCAAAGGGCATGTACCTTTGACTTAATATTTTACATTTGCTGAGGCATTTTTTTCCCATCCCCACCATTAGAATAATATAAATTTAAAGAAGAACAAATCTCAATTTAATATTATGTGGTACATTTTTGGAGGTTCCTGAATATCACTTAATACTAACTTAGACTTAATCTTATTATTCTGGCTATAGAGCTGATAGCATAATTCTCTTGACACCTTTTATACAAAAATAATTCCCAAGGGCACAGGTTTTTATTATTTTCTACATTAATATTTTTATACTATTATTGTCTCTCATGTAATTGTGAGGCCCTTTTCAGGTATCCCATGCCACCTTTCTGGAATTTATCCCACTCAGCTGGTGACTGAAAAAGGCTGTGGCTCTTCTATGCCTAATTGTAAATTGCAACACGTTTTGAAATTACTTGCGTGTGTTAAGTCATCAACATTAGCTTCAACTCTAGAACAACATTTGCATTTACAGTTAAGAGAGTAATGTGTAGCTTTAGATTACACTTTTTTGTGTAATCAGAAGTTTGTGTAGCTTAAGATTACACTTATTTTCTGGCTTAATTTTAGGCCCTATCAGTTCTAATAATTTTATATTATAAGCATTTTATTTTTTTTCTGTCTCAGAGTATACATTTTCTATAACTATGGTAGCAGAACATTTTTGTCAAAGCCCACCTTCAAAAAACTTTATTCATGATGAAATCAGAAAATTAGAAAACCCATATTTTTTAATGGGCCTTGGCTAAAATTTTTACCTGAAGCCTCCATCATCAGATTAAATCTGGAATCTTGAAAAGACTGTTAACAAAATTGCTTCAAAAGCACAAAGCAACCAGTTAGCCATTTCACCTTGTTAGGTAAGAAAGTAGACTGCACGTATTTACAATGAGTTAAAAAATAATTTTTAAAAATCTATTTTTTACTTGACCTTCTATCAAAATCTATTTATAGAGGACACACACTAAAAAACTCTTTCTTGTAATAGTCTCCAGTAACTACTGATTTTACTTTTGAGGCCATAAATGTTTGCTATTACAACCTGCGACTGGAGGAGAATATTGTGCTTACTTAGAGTTGTAAACTTTATTTGTTATGGAGGTTGATTTTCACCAACTCATTGACTACACCATAACTTCACTAATACAAGTACTGGACTTCACTTAACATGCAGAAATCAGGAAAACCTTCTGTCTTGGCATTCTCCTTCCAAGGCTGCCTGTTAATAAAATTTGAGATGCTAAACATACTTGTCTCTAAAAAGCAGCACAGCCTTGAGTTTTCCTTTGATAGCACGAGCCTAATCAACAAGTGAATTCCATACTTAATCTACACAGAGTATAGACCATCTGATAATTCAGGACCCCAAAATGGATTTTAAAATAAGCAACAACAACAATGATAATAATAGCTAATTTCAGTTGTGCATTTCCCACATACTGTGCTAACCCCCTCATACATGCTGTCTCATTCAATCTGTACAATAACTCTGTGAGGAAGGGTTGTATAATTATTTCCCCTCTTTATATAAAGTGAGGAAACAGACTTAGGGAGGTTAAGTGAGTTGCCCGAGGTCACACAACTAATAATTTGAACCCAGAGATGTCCCACTCCATTTCCAAAATGTTAAGTATTCTAACTCAATTCATAGGCAAAAGTTTTATTAAAACATGATTTTTCCTTGTTTAAAAAATGTTTTTCTCTCTTTAACTTAAATTTTTTTTTAATTTTTTATCTTTTCCCTTTAACTTAAAAAATTTTAATTGTGGTAAACATATATATAACTTCCCATCTTTATCATTTTGTGGGATACAATTCAGTTGCATTAATTTCATCCACAATATTGTACTACCATTGCCACTGTCCATCATCAAAAGATTTTCATCACACCAAGCAGAAACTCTGTCACAGTTTTTCTTAATTAAAGAATGTGTCTTCTTGCTGTTGAGAAAATTGGCAGACATCAAGCTTAATGGTGCTGATTATCATACACTCCACAAAAATATCAAACTTGTGCAACTTTAAAACATTTTCGCTGATACTTTCAATGTTTTATATCAATTCAGCACAAACTCATATTGCTGAAATAATTAAGTCAAAATTATTCCTAATTAAAAAGTCTATTTAAATCAGAGCTAAGGGGAGAAATTGGCAAGTGGTTTAACAAAGGCCCAAAAGGGAACTCAGTGGTCCTTGGGCTTATGTGAGTTTAATTGCTAAAGTGTGAGTCCCAAAGTTAAAGGGCTTTGGGCCTCTGCTTCTCTCCCACTCCCCAACTCTTTCTTCTCCCCTCCTCTCCCACATATGCATGCTCATTTTCTCTTTTTCACAAACACAGAGAAGGAATGCATTCACTTTTTTCTTTTTTCTTTTTTTTTTTTTTTTGCATGGGCAGGCACAAGAAATCAAACCCAACTCTCCGGCATGGCAAGCGAGAACTCTGCATTCACTTTTGAAAGGAAAGAAAACCATTTTTCTGAAGACTGTCTCCAGAGGCTGGACAGAGAAGCTGCCCCTGGTCAATACTTAATGCAAAATGCTGGGTCCATGGACTTTCAACAGCCTCTCAAACAAAGATAGCTTTGAAGGTATCACAGCTCTTGAGGCTCATGTAAGGGATGAACTGAGCTGGTGTTTGTCAAATATTT
This sequence comes from Myrmecophaga tridactyla, assembly GCA_004026745.1. Taxonomy (NCBI): domain Eukaryota; kingdom Metazoa; phylum Chordata; class Mammalia; order Pilosa; family Myrmecophagidae; genus Myrmecophaga; species Myrmecophaga tridactyla. The sequence continues at coordinate 26,682 of PVIY010030328.1, read as the reverse complement.
CCCCTGTCCAAGCAGATAAAGTGGCCACTTTCCTGCAGCTGGAAAGGGATGGATGGGGAGAGGAGGAAGGTAAGGGAGGTAGAATCTGTAAGCACAAATTCATTTTCCTATATTCTACATTCTGAAATTTGCTGGCATAGAAATTCCGAGTTCTGTTGTTTTTACCTGTGCAAATAACACGTGTATTATTTGTGTTATCTACCACTCAGGAATTTTAAAAATCAAATGATATTTGCCCCAAATCTTTGAGAAAAGATTTCACTCCAAACCAATGCCCCAGATTTTTCCTAAGTCTTTGTGTGGCACCATTGCCTGTTGTTATGTCAGGAGCCCCATGGGCAGGTTTAGCTCTGACTGAAACAAAACTGAATTTAGGAACAAACACCACCCATTTTATTTTGCATGATGTAATGATAAAAGTGTTTTTATAGCAATGAAGAATTCTATGAATAAGAAACCTGTGAAATTTGCTAGTTCTTAATACTTGGGTAGAAAAGTTAGGAATATTAGAAACTTTGATGGTGTCTTCCTTAAATGACTAATTAACCTCCAGCTGAAGAATTTATGTTTCTAATATTTTATCTTCACAATTTCTTTATTTATTTGTGCCCAATATTCACACATACATGCACATATTCACCCACACACACAATATTCACTCATACATACATATTTACTCACACACTCACATATTTACTCACAAATACACATTCATTCATAGGCGCACACATACACATCTCATGCAAAGGACATTAAATAGTATCTTTTTAAGTAAAAGATAGTAAATTTTTTTACTAATGATAATAAAAAAAATTGAACATCCTTTATTATTTTATGGAGTTACATAGATAAATTTTTAACATCTGTGCTGGTTTGAAATGATGTATGTACCCTAAAAAAGCCATGTCTTAATTCTAATCCCATTTTGTAAAGGCAGCCATTTCTTCTAATCCCTATTCAGTATTGTATGTTTGAAACTGTAATTGGATCATCTCCCTGGAGATGTAATTTAATCAAGAGTGGTTGTTAAACTGGATTAGGTGACAACATGTCTCCACCCATTTGGGTGGGTTTTGATTAGTTTCTGGAGTCCTATAAAAGAGGAAACATTTTGGAGAATGGGAAATTCAGAGAGAGCAGAGCAGAATGACATAGCCACAAGAAGCAGAGTCCATGAGCCTCCGACCTTTGGAGATGAAGAAGGAAAACGCCTCCTGGGGAGCTTCATGAAATAGGAAACCAGGAGAAGAAGCTAGCAGATGATGCCGTGTTTGCTATGTGCCTTTCCAGATGAGAGAGAAACCCTGAACTTCATCGGCCTTCTTAAACCAAGGTATCTTTCCCTGGATGCCTTAGATTGGACATTTCTATAGACTTATTGTAATTGGGACATTTTCTCGGCCTTGGAACTGTAAACTAGCATCTGATTAAATTCTCCCTTTTTAAAAGTCATTCTGTTTCTGGTATATTGCATTCCAGCAGCTAGCAAACGAAAACAACATAAATTAAATTGAAATTATGCAACCCATGCTCTAATAAGTGAGACACAAAAAAAAACAATGGGAAATACATGATGAGGACCTTTATATTCATTAATCTTGACGGCCATTTTCCTTTAATAAAGTAAGTATTACTTGTGGACATATAAATGCCTTATTTTATACAGAGATCTTAAAGTCACGTATTACAAAATAAAAGTAATCAGCATCAAACCAAATTAGATATATCTAACGATGGCATAAATTCTCTATAGTGAATTTATTCTACACTATAGAATAAACACTCTATAGTGTTTTAAGAGTAAAGATGTGAGGCCATACAGAGATACAATCCAGAATTAGTACAGAACAAAAACTTGAAAGAGGTCTATTATATTTATATACCAAGACTTTTTAAATATACTAAAAGCTACAGCTAGGTTTTATTAAAATTAAAATAATTTGAATATAAAATATTAAAAATAAAATTTACTTTTCAAAAAGACCAGGTGCCAGATATGAAAGAAGAAAAGAAAATCAGCTTTATAACCAGGGAAAAGCTTGGGAGAAAATCATCAACCTGTAACCACTTAAAGTACCACAAGGCGGTGCTTGAATTTCTATTTAGACATGTAGGTAGAGTAAACCTGAATTTTCTGCCTTCTTGCTGGTAAGAGCGAATAGTGTTATCATCGTAACAGAAGATATTTTTAAAAGCTTGGCTGCTATATGTCAGTGGATTTGCATTTACTGAGATTGCTACGGATGAGTGCAGAAAAGGTAGAGACAAAATCAAATCTATATTTCTCCTTCATATACAGGAGAAAGAAATGACTGAGGCTGAGTGACCCAGAGGGCATGGCCTCTAACCTCTTTAAGACTGCATCTTTAACTTCTCATATTTATCTTCCCTTTTCCATTCCTACTGTGCCCAGTCCCTACCCTATAATAATACTATACCAACAAACTTCCTTCTTCTCATTTCTACCCTCTCTAACCTTTCCTACATCATACTTTCAGATTACACATGGAAAACACAAAAGAAGGAGAACACAGAAAGAATAAATCCTGAAACAGTGAATATTTATCCTGAGCATTCTTCTTAAAGAGACTAAGCTTTAAACCAGAAACAGGTAACTTTGAAAGAACAAGCTCTTCTGCCATCACTGGGATTGGAGGTTAGTTAGGAATATTAGGAATGTTATTAGAAATTAAAACAGTTACATTTCGACACATCTGACATGTTGTGTAAATTTCTGCCCAGTTACACTAGCAAATAGAAGACATCATTTCTATTGCCCTGTAGTTTATAAAACTAAATCAGGTTATGTCATGATTTTATGTTTTAATATCGATGAGTAATTTTCTTTTGCAAAGTCAATCTAAACTCAGATGTGGGTTTTCCTAAAAGATAAAAAGGTTACTGCAATTAACAATGGTAGAATAAAATAAAAAATAAAAAAACAATGGTAGAATAAGTTTTGATTTTCCAACAAAAATAAAGCAATTTATATTTGTAAGTTCAGAAAAGATAGTCAATATTCAGAGAACTAGAAATGACAGATTAAAGAATTTGCAGACAATATTAAAGCAAAAACAAGAAATATTAACAAAACATCTGCAAAAACTCTATATAAAAACTACAAAACAGTGCTGAGAAAAATTAAAGAATAACTAAACAAATGAAGATAGACACCATAATCATGGATTAGAAGCCTCAATTATTGTCAATTCTCACAAGCAGATTCAGCAGAATCCCAACCAAATCCCAACAGACTCTTTTTCTAAGAAATTGGCAAGTTGATTTAAAAATACATATTGAAGTCAAAACGATTTTGAAAAAAAAGAAAAGAATACCAATGTTTGGGACTTATACTCTCTTACTCAAGACTTACTATAAAACTCTAATAATCAACTGTGGTAATAATCAAATGTGAGGCTAAACATGTAGAGCAAAGAAAGAGAATACTGGGGCCATAAACAGTCAATACCTAGTCAACTGATTGTCAACAAAGGCTCCAAGGTTATTCAATAAGAATTCAAAAGGAAAATGATATATCTTTTTCATCAACTGGTACTTGAAGAACTTGATATCTGGATTAAAAAGAAAACAATGAACCTCAACATTTACCTCAAACAACACACACAGATTAATTCAAAATGAATCATCAGCCTAAATTTAAAAGCTAAAACTACAAAATTTTTAGGGAGAAAATCTTTACAACTTTGGGGAGGTAAAGTCTGCTTTAGGATAACAAACATGAACTTCAAAGAACACAGTTAAGAAAATGAAAGTCAAGCCACAGACTTGGAGAAATTATTGACAAATGACAAATCTAAAATATAAAGAACTCTTACAAAATACAAAGAATTCTTACAACTCCGTACAAAGTGTACAAAGACAGCAAGAAGCTCAATTAAAGAATGGACAAAAATTTGAACAATTTGAAATTTAAATTAAAATCTAAAAAACAATTTACAATTTGAACATATATAAGGAAACAATAAAAATGTGAAAAGATACTCAACTTCTTTAGTCTTAAGAGAAACAGAAATTAAAATCACAATGATATATCATTATATACTCACTAGAATGAATAAAATTTAAAAGATTGGAAAACATCAGCAAGAATGTGGAGCAATAGAAACTCATACATTAGTGGTGGGATATAAAGAGATACAGACATTTTGCAAAACATTTTGGGAATCTTATAAAATAAACATAAACTTAGTACACAACCCACTAGGTATTAACCTAGAGAAACAAACACATAGGTCCATACAAAGACTAATGAGAATGTTCACAGCAGCTTTCTTCATAATAGCCAGAAACTGGAAACAACCCAAATGTCCTCCAACTGGAGAATCTATAAAAAAATTGTGTTGTATGCAAAAAAAGGACTACTACTTGGCAATAATAATGGAAAGGGCTGCTGATATATGCACCAGCATAGATAAATCTCAGAAACATTATTCTGAGTAAAAGAAGCCAGACAGTTAAACAATTTGACTTCAAATACATATATACATAAATAATTAAAAATGGATGTTCAACAAACGGATAAATGAAAGAACACAACATAACGTCATACTCTTCACAATCTTATTGTTAAGGAAGGAAACTAGGAAATCTGCCCAACATGCCGCAGCTCCTAATTCCCTTCACACCCCCTGACTAAGGAAATGAATGTTGGGGAAATCACCCTAATGTTGAATCTCCTTCATAGAAGCAGAGGCTGCAGGGCTGCAACAGATTTGATGGCACAATGTAAAGCCTGGGACATTCCTCCATGGAAAGGAATTCAGCCCTGGTGCAGAATGAATCATATCTCCTATAAAGACATATTCAAGTCTTAACCTCCTGGTCCTGAGGGTATGAACCTATTTGAAAAAGGGCCTCTTTAGATATTATTATTAAACTGTGGACTCATTTGTGTATGGAATCTTTAAAGATCCTATTTGCATGGCGCCAGGTTGAATCAGGGTGGGCCTTAATCCATACAACTGAGGTAGGTATAAGCAAAGGAAATTGGACACAGATGTAGATGACAGAAATCAGAGGAGAAGACATAAAAGCAGAGAGACTTCTCCCCATAAAGGAGAACTATGGGAAAGCCACAGGCTCTGGTAGAAAGCAAGCCCTGCCGATACCTTGATGTTGGACTTCTAGCCTCCCAATCATTGGACAACAAATTCTTCTTATTAAGCCAACATGTTGTGTGGTATTCGTCATAACAGCCCTGGCAAACTAAGACAAATCCCAATCCTTCTCAAATGTTAGAAATCTTCCTCAAATGGCATTTAATAAAATCTCAAGCATTCTAATATGAGTCCAACCCTTATACCTACAGGCCATCATCCTCAAAATATACATAAAATAAATCATCCCCAATCCTCGAACTGTGATACAGAGAGAAAGAAAACCAGCGTCAGGTATGTTTGGAAGGAAATCAAGAATTTGCCTCCATTCTATCAGAACAGAAACAAGTTTTGGACAAAAGTGTCTTAACATAAGCAAGAAATGACATAATCAGGCAAAGATAGGGAAGAAAAGAAATTATGTCACATTGCCTGCAGAGAGACAGAGAAATACTGAACCTAGGAGAAAATATAAACTAATTACTTGGGAGAGAATTCCAACAATTATAAGAGCATGACTCCAATTAATTGAGTTGAAATACAAGATTGAAAGAACACAATGAGATGAAAAGGGAGCCTGCAGTACAAAGGAAACAAATTTAAGATGAGTATTTTTGAAAAGTTAAATTACTAAAGAAAACGCTTGAGAAAAATCCCAAATAGATTTTAAAATTTTTTGTATATATAATACAGGAAAGTTTCCCTGATATGGAAAAACAAATGAATACATATATTGAAAGATCACTTTTATTTCAGGAAATCTTGGTTCAGAATGCTAAACTGCTAAGCATTGAAATATGTTTCATTTAACTTATGAAACCTATAGATAAAGGAAGAATCTTCTATAATCTAGGGAGAGGAAATACAAAAGGAAAAAGAAGTTTGACTTAAAAATGTTATATATACCAAAATGCTTTGCAAATATAAGCACACAAGAACTCAGGGTACAAAGCACTTAGAAGCCCCTTTTGATTAAACAATTTAAGGATAAAATCATGATGAACCAAATTAAAGAGCTCAGAAATGTAGAAATCATATAAAAATTGGGAGGCATCACTGAATCTATTTAAATATAAAAGTTACATTAAATAATGTGGAAATTATGGTTTCAAAATTAAACATAAATATTAAAAATTTTGAAAATTCAAAAATTATAATATAAATAATAAATATTTGTAGGTGTAGACGAAATGTGAAAATACTGATGGCTCATCTTTCATGACCTACTATTGAAACATATAGTTAAAAAAGTAATAAGTCCAAATCTTAATGTCTTTTATAATCTCTTTACTTAACACTTGAGAACTCCTTCATAAAATAATATCTTTTATGGTTAAAAACAACAACATTTGTTTGAAGTTCAACAATTACTTCAGTTTTACTTTATTTTTTTCTCTTGATACATTAAAACAAAATTAAAATTCAATATTTTTATAATTTATAAATAGCTTATAATACTATTAATTAGAATAGTATAATATTTATAATAGTTTTTAATCTATTCATCTTTATATCTGTTAGTTATAAAGATACTTGTAATAACATTCGATTAATGTTAGCAATGTTCACTTCTAAGTAATAGAATTTTAGGTGATTGCTCTTGCCTTCACAATCTAATTTAAAACTTTTCTGCAATACCTGAATTCTTTAAAATAAACATGGGTGATTTTTATACAATATAAAAAACAAGTGATTATTCCTGCAAAGAAAAAGGGAAACAACTTGTTTGATTTTTTTCAGAATTATAATGACTAATATGGGAATTTTCCAACACATAAACCTCATGTGAGCTGCACAGACAGTACAGATGCTTCATGTCACAGAGAGTACATGATTTATCTAAATTCATTATCTCTTCTGTTTTTTGATCTTTTGTAAGTTTTTAATTTTTCCTTAAGCCTTCCTAGATCTGTAGGAGGCGGAGAAAAATTGCATCCTCCAGAACAGACAATGAAATTGAGACAGGATGTGGTTGTCTTTATTTTTCTACCAACCCATCCTCTAATCTTACAATTGCCGCAGAGTATTTACAATAAAACAGAGCACCTCGTTAATCATTAGACTGAAAGTACAAAATAGGAGATTTGGGGTCATACCCTATATATTTCTTTTTAGTACTGTACCTTGCAGCCAAATAAGCAATATCCTTCTAAGCAAGACAGAAAAAGACACCCCACCCATTTTCTCTCCTTCTGATCTTCTAGCCAGTACCTTGTTGGTTTGGCCTCCAACATCATTTATGTCACTGTAATGATGAATGAGACTTGAAAATTTGATTTAGAGTCTAACCATGTGTTTTAAAATAGAGGCTTTTTTTACTTGTATTTTCGAAGAATAAATAAATTTATTTTTTTAGTTAGATGGTTTTATGTGGGCAATGATATTTCACAACTGATCTTGTTCTGCAAAGCAATTCTCCCCTGACTGTCCACGGATGAAAATACAACTTCCATGTCCTCTGGGGCAGACCAAAGATTTAGACACTGGCAGAGTTCACTGGGCTATGGGAGCTGAACATTTTAGAGGCATCACATTGGTTAGAATATAAAAGAAAATAATCCGACCATAGAGTGTATGTCCTTTATCATATAAACATTTTGGCTATCTATTTGTTTTCAACATTTTCTCAAATTAATCTTTGATGAGGAAAAGTTTCCATGAATATGCAAAAATATAGCCCAAAATAAAGTGACTTTTTACATCTCCATAAGGAATTATATAATATCAATATGCTAAAAATAAGACTATATCTTAGTCTTTTTAGATTGACATTTTATGTGCTGAGTTTTTATGTGCATCAATATTTTATATTTTTTCACATGCATAATTATTTATTTTGTGTTAAAAGGCAGTACAATATATGTATAAATCAGGAGGTTAGAATATGAAACATAGCTTCCCTATTTACTATGTGATGCTGCATAATTTCTTAATCTCTTAGTTTTTATTTCTTCCTCTATAAAACTGGCATTGCATGTTTTGCTGTACCTACCACAATTGTGTGAAAATAAAACTAAATGAAATCGTACATGTAAAAATATTCGGTAAACTACAAACTAATGAGCACAATCATTTTGCTATGTATTTTACTAGGCATAGACTTCTATATAGTGGTCATTGACTATTTGGATTAGGAATTCAGGAGAACATATCTTCTAATGATAAGTTTAACCAAAAAAAAGTTCTTACAATCCATAATTTATAACCATGGTAATATTTAGAGGCAAAAATAGACACTTTTTATATTGTTCTTCAGCATTGTTGTTTACTACATACTCATTAAATGGCTTTCTAGTCTGTCTTCAAACACACTCCCTCAAAAATCTATGTCCACCCTTTGCCTAATTAAGTCAGTCCCTTTCATTTTGAAAAATTCTAATCACTAGAAAACTCTTCCTTATGTTAAAACAAAATCTACCATCCTCAAATTTCCACCAACATCCTAATTTCTCTCTCCAATGTTACAAGAAGAGATAAAAATCCCTTTCTACATCAGCCTTAACATACACAAAACAGAATTGTCAAGTTCTACTTCAAACATGTTCCCCTAACACCATTCACACTTCAACATTGGACTTTTATTCTCTTTCCCTCACCATCTCCCAGAGATACAACCAATGAATGAATCCTCAGAGCACTACCTTCAAAGGATAACCTGAATGCTGAACTCTCAAGCCACCACCATCACCTCTCAACCCCAAACCACAACAGTCTCACGATTGGTGTTCTTTCCAAATGTTTCCCTCCTAGAGTCCTTTCTCAAAACAGTCACAATTTGACTTTGTTTATACCATGCAATGGCTTCTCTTTGCACTTAAAACCCAAAGTCCTTATGCTGCCTGCGAAACCCTACATGATCTAGTCATACTTGCTCTCAGACCTCCTCATTTATTCTCTACTTCACTTTACTCTGCTCCAGCCAAATTCATCTTTCTGCTTGCTATTTCTGGAACATGCCAGGTTTATACCCATCTTAGGGCCATTACACTAGCTTTTCTCTTTTTGTAGAATATACTTTGATATCTTTCCATAGATGGCTTCTCATCATTTAGTTCTCCATTCAAACATCACCTCCCTAACTTTATTAAGAATAGCTACACACTTCCTTCCATGTCTTGATCATCTTCATGATATCTACTATTGACTAATTTTTTAAATTTATATTCATTTGTTTACCTCTCAACTCCCTTTAACAATATAATCTCAGGGACTAATATTTATCTTACTTATTATTCTACTATGAGTAGCTTTTATGATAAGCAACCATGTTGAAAAGAGTGAAGATAGCAAGCCTGTAACTATTATCCTTGGAAATGCCTGGTTCAAAATTGACCCTTGGCTGGCATCTGGAAACCTGACTTGTAAAAAGTTGCCTATAACTGATACAAAACATAAAAATGACTCATTGTGCCTAGATTGTTTGTACAAACAACATGGTTTATGCTGAACACCAGTTTTACTTCTGAGAATCTGGAATTTCCAAATGTGCAAGGCAGAGGGTACTTATGTGAACGTCCCCAGTAAAAATTCTGGACACTGAGTCTTTAATGAGCTTTACCAGTAAATACCTGACAGATGTCCCAATTTGAGGCTGGTGGAATGACAAGTGAACTGTTTGACTGGGAGATAACTTTTGGAAGCTTACACTTGGTTTCTCTAGACTTCACTGCATGTGCCTTGCCTTTTGTTTATCTGTGTATTACTTGTTTATTTTGCTATATTTTCACTATAGTAAATATTAGACATGAGCAAAACTATACACTGAATCCTGCGGATCCTCCTAGTAAATCACTGAACCTGAAACTGATCTTGGAGACCGTCAACACAGCAACCAAGAGGCTTACCTAGTCTACCCAACTGAAAATAACCAAATAGAACAGCACATAAAAGAATTCCATTACATGCTAATGAATCCAATATAAAATGAAGGCCCATCCTTCTCTGAAGTATATTACCCATACCATGAACTCCATCTACTACTTACGTGACTGGCCTGTAGATTTCCTTAACACCAATGAACTGAAGTTGTTCCATAATGTCTGGAATACTTGCACATCGAGTAAGATTAATTCTTGGATAATAAAGTAGGTATGAGAGACACATTTCATTCCTGGTGCTTAGTCCTCCCTGAAAATGGAGATATTTTATTCAAAAAAAGTATATGTTTTACTGACTGACACTTCTACATAAGGCACCAATGTAACATATAGAAACATATGAATATTGAATCATAATAAATTTTTAAAGCTAAAGAGTAATAATCTAAATGACATTCTGATTTTTAAAATGTAGCAACACACTTAAAATTAATAAAATCATTTCCACCTCTAAAAAAGTTACTTTTATTAACTAACCTAATAACATTCTCATGGTTCTGTTTATATAATATTAAAATTTTCAATGCAGTGAACATTTCAGAGGATCGTGAGGATGTTTGGTTTACATGATACCCATAAATCCAGACAAGCTGAAGCTAGGTAAGTTAATTACCTACTAAAAAAGTGAGACCTTCCCTCAGAAAAACAAAATCCAGATTTGCTGCAACATATTATTTCAATGTCCAATTTTTAAGCAAAAATTATTAGACACTAAAAGAAACAGGAAACTATGACCTATCCTCAATAGAAAAAAGTTGGTCAATGTAAACTCTTTGTGAGAAGATCCAGGTGCCAAATTTAGCAGGAAAAGAATTTGAAAAGAAGATATAAGTATAGTCAAAGGGAAAAACATGTTTAAATATTTAAAGGCATATGTTAAAAATAAGTGCATAAGGAATGCTACCAGAGAAAAAAAAGCATACAAAAGAGTCAAATAGAAATCCTAGAGCTGAAAGATACTGTAACTAAATTTTAAAAAAATCATGGGATGAGATCAACAGCAGATTTGAAATGGCAGAGGAAGGAATCAAAGAACTCAAAGATACATCAATAGAAATTAACCATTCCAAATAACAGAGATAAAAATAAAGAAAAGTGAAAACATCTCAGAAATCTATAGGACAACATTAAATGTATCAATATATATGCATCAAAAATCTCAAAATGGCAAATAAAAGAAAGGGGGTAGAAAAAATTTTGTAGAAATAATGGCTGAAATCTTCACAAATTAAGTGGAAATCACTAATTTATAGATCCAAGAATCTCAACAAACCCCAAGTAAGATAAATACAAAGAGAGCCATACCTAGACACATCATAGTCATATTGCTGAAAGCCAAAGACAAAGAGAAAATCTTGAAAGCAGCAGAAGAAAAATGACACGTCACATAAAGGGGTACAGTGATACAACTAAAAATTCATATCTCATCCTAAATGATGGAAGTAACAAAAGACAATAGAATTATATATTCAAGGGCTGAAAGGAAAAATAAACTGTCTATCAGAAATTATAAGTCCAGCAAATCTGTCCTTCAAATATGAAGGTGAAAACTTAGAAGAATTGTTCATGCTTAGAAATTAATGTAATGGATAATATGTAATTATCTTACGAATTGCAAAAACGTAATGTCTTGCACTTGATGATCAAGGCAGAATTGGACAAAGGAAAGAGCTGATTCATAAATGAGATTGCAACTGATATCTAAGTAAATATATTTAATCCTAGGACTGGGTGGCCATTTAGACCTGTACCAAATTTAAGGACAGGAACTGGGCCTTTAAACCTGCATAACAGCCAGTAATTGGGTGCTGGATACCTCCTGGAGGGAGTGTAGCTGTAGATGAGGCATTTCCTGCTGTAATGAGGAATTTCCAATAAGGAACACAGCTGTGAGGTATTATCATCTAATAATCCTAGTAGCTGGGTTTTGGCTGTGTTGGCCTTGAAAAAGATATCTAGGCAGAGTATCAAAATATCCATTACAACATTAATTTGTTTATTATGTCTTTAGTAAAATATTGCATGCAAACAAAAATAATATATATGGCATATGAAAAAAAACAATATCACTGTACTGACAACCATCATTTGCCCACCTCAATCCTTCTTTCTCATCCCCATCAAAGAAGACTGTTACCTTGATGTTTTCCTTAGCATACTACTTTTTGTCATAGTTTTATTTTACTTTATACATATATGTGTCCCTTAGCAATGCATTGATTAGTTCTGCATGTTTTTGAACTTTTCAAACATGATATCATACTAAATATTCTGCTTCAAACTTTCTCTTTTCAATCAGCATTATATTCCTCAAATATGCTCATGTTATTACCTGTAGCTTTAGATCATTATTTTCATAGCTATATACTATTTCATTGTAGGAAAATATTATAATGGATTTACCTATTTTCATTCTGATGGGTAATTGAGCTGTTCTCAGTTGTTTTGTTCCTGTGATGCTACATATTACTATGAATATTTTTATACATTTATCACTTAGAACACATTCTGCAAAAGCGCTCCAGGTTTAAATCTACCAAGGAACAGAACCTGGCAGAGAATATATGAATCTCCAACTTTACTAGATAATACCAATTTTTCCCAAGGTGGTTTTATAAATTTGCATTCCCATTAGCACTGTGAAGTTTCCAGTTTTAATACATTGTATATGACTGCTTAAATATTGCCACAGTGGTGGGTATTAAACATCTTATTCTGGTTTACCATAGCATGTTCCTGGTTTAAATGAAACTGAGCATTTTTCATATGCTTATTATATATTTTGGTCTGTATTTCTGTGAAATGTTTCTACTCTTTCTCTATTGTATATTTGTCTTTTGTTACCAACTTATGGAATTTATTTTATATGTTGAATACTAATGCCTTGTCAATCTATGCATTGCAAATATTTTTCCAATTAAAAATTTGCCTTTTCTTTTTTAACAGTGCATTTTGGTGAACAAAAGCTTTAAGGTAGTCAAATACATCAGTATTTTTATTAATAGTTTGTGCTCTTTATTTTTCATCTAAGAAATCTTTTTCTACCTCAAGTTCATAAAGATATATTCAAATATTTTTCTGCTAAAGGATTTAAAATTTTCTTTACACATTTAAATTTTTAATCTACCTGGATAGGATTTTTGTGCATTGTGTGAGATAATGACCCAATTTTATTTTTGTCATATGGATATCCAGTTGTGCCAGCATCCTTTAATGAAAAATCCATCTTTCCTAACTTAACTGAATGCAACATCTATAATAAACCAAGTATCCATCTACATTTTTGTAGGTCCATTTCTGGGATACCCCTTCTGGTCCACTGTTTCAATTCTTGACCCACACCATACTGCATTAATACAACAGCTTTAAAATAAGTTTCCAATCTGGTAGCTGGTTTACCATCTTTTCTTTTCAATTTTGTCTTGCCTATACTTACCTCTTTGCTCTTCCACGTAGATTTAATAATCAACTTGTCCCATGTAACTACAAAACTGCAAAACTTTAGAAAAAAAAAAAGATGGGAGAAAATATCTGCAACATTGATTGGGTAGGCAAATACTTTTTGGATTGGAGGCCAAAAATCTGAACCATAAAATCTTTTGAAATTTTTATTGAAATTACATCAAGCTCATAGATCAATTTGAATAGTTACAATATCTTTACTGTTTGAGCCCTCCTATCCATGAACATGGTATCTCTTAATTTCACTAGTTGTGTTTTTATATCTCTGAATAAATACTTATAATTGTCCCAACAGAGATCAAACACATCTTATATTAAATTTTATTTGTATAAAACTTATTTTAATTACATTTTATTGCAGATAGTTGCTTGTGCACTAAAATGCAATTAATTTTCTATATTATCAACTAGGGGGAGGGTTTAGATGTAAAAATCACAATATTTGTGAATCTTGTTTTATTTTCTCTCTTCCAGGAAAATATTGAATAGATGTAATGATGATAAATGTCTTTGTCATCTACCAAAAAGAATGTTTCTAATAAGGAAGCATGCTTCTAATAAAGAAATACTTTAATATTTCATAAGTTTGATACTTGTCACACATTTTTCATAGCTAACTTTAATTTGATTAAGGCAATTTCCTTCTATTTATGGTTTTCCAAATGTCTTTTCTTTGTCCATGAGCGGCTTAAATTTTATAAATGCTTTGTCTGCTCCTATTGAGAGGATCATATGTCTTTTTCCTTTAATTTTTAATATAGAATGACATTAATATATTTTCTAGCATAATTTCTTATATGAAACCATTTTACCACTCAGCTAAACTCAAACTGATCCTAACATAACATTTTTTATAATGTAGGATTTCGTTTATCACTGTCAAAGATAGTTCAATCCATGTGCATGCTATTGGCCTCTCTCATAAGGTCCTTATGAAATTTTAGCATTAAAATTATGTTAACTTCAAAGAATGAGTTGGTGGGAGGTATTTCCTCTTCCTCTATCCCTTGGAAGAGATTGAATTATCCATTTCTTGAATGTTCAGCAGAAATCTCCAATAAATCTGTTGGGATCAGATTTCTCTTTGGATCAGATGCCCAAAGGTCATGGAACAAAATGCAATTTGTTCTTCCTTTAGAAGTCTTTATTTATCTAAGCGTAGTTTCAAGAGGGTGGTCACTTAATGGCCACCATCATTTGGGAGAGGAAAAGACTGAAAAAAAATGACTTTTCATGAAAGAGTCAATGAATTGCACTGCAAATATTACCATAATGTCCCCACTTGATTTGAAGTCTGATAAACTTCTCTAAAAGAGCTCTGATTTCACTTCTATGATGTTTCATGCTCAACATGTCCATAAATTATTTTTATGCTTTTTCATCTAAATCAAGATTTAGTCCCTCACTCCACAATAAATTTTAATAATAACAGAAAACGTTTCTTACCCAAGTCATCCGTGCTCTATCTTTTGTGTTGTAGCGACACTCGGTAATGAGATTATCTCCCTAAAACATAAATATAAAAGCTTTCAGATTAAAGTTTCATCCTGTTTTATTCATCTACTACATTTGTAAGCCAACAATTAATATTTTCTGTATGAACAGATCATCAGATTGTTGCATTCAGAAGAAGGAATTTGATGTATTTAATCCAAGGATTGCAAGTATAGTAAGTAAGTAAAGAAGTAAGTTTCTCTGCATTCCAATAAGGCTCTAGCTGCATGAGCTCAGGTAAGGAACTGAATCATGGGACACAATGTGTTCATCTGAAAGTTAATGAAAAAAAAGCATTTACTTTGTACAGATGTTGTGCGATTAAATGAGATAACACACATTTTGTCCTTAGCACAGAGAAGCACTTCATAAATACATACGTCATAGATACTAGTTAATGTGTTTATCTCTTCATTTGTGCTATTTCCTTTAAAGCGCTTTAGCCATGTTATCTCCTTACAACAGAATCGTGAGGCAAACTGATAATCATTTGTGGTGCCAGTGTTTTTCCACTTTCTGAACGCAACAGCCCACATAGCTAAGATAACACCCCACGTAGGTGAATGGAGGGAGCCAGAGGCAGCAGCCCTGGGGTGCTAGATGCCTTACACTCACCCTCCCTGCCCAGCTATGCAAAGGGCCTAGAGATGAGTTTCTCCATTGATCTCGAGGCACATAGCTAGGGAGCTCTGAGATGACACAATACAACTGTTTGGCACACCCCGAGACAACACAAAACAGAGAGTGGAGCCCTTAAGAAACTTGACAAGTTCAGTATTTCAAAAACTGCCTTCTTTCTCACTCTGGGTATGCCGAAGAATTTCTGAATGGAGTATAGATCCTGAGCTAGGGATTTAAAGGGTAATCCTCTTTTGCCTTTTTCACCTTCTCTTCTTCTCTCCTCTCCTCTTCTACCTCTTCTACCATGCTGTAATATATCTTGTCCCTGATAGAGCATCTTAAAACCCTGTCCCTATCATGTTGTTGAAAACAGTGTGCTATTACTCTCATTTCATAAACAGTTTAAGAATCTGACTCTTAGGAGTGGATGTGATGGTTAATTTTATGTGTCACCTTGGCTAGTTTATAGTGACCGGTTGTTTGATCAAACACGGGCCAAAATGTTGCTGTGGATGTATTTGTAGATGGGATTAGCATTTAAAATTAGTTGACTTTAAAAAAAAGGTCATCACCCTCAGTAATGGGGATGGACCTCATCCAATCAGTTGGAGGCTTTAAAAGCAAAGAACTGCAGGTTCCAGAAAGAAAAAATATTCTCTCAAGGAAGTACACTTTACTTCCCTCTGAGTTTCCAGCCTGACAGTTTCCCCAAAAGATGCAGGACTCAAGACTGCAACATTATTCTTTCTAGAATTTCTAGCATGGTGGCCTGCCCTTCAGCTGTCAGTCCATGATCCTGTGAGCCAACTCCCTAAAATTAATATATATATAGTTATAGATACAGATATAGTTTTAGATATATGTGTAGTGGATATAGCCTGATGGTTCTCTTCTATCTACCATAACCATAAGTACAGTTTCAAGTTGTATTAACAGCTTAGTATAATTAGCTATACTGAATACCCATATCAAATGAATGAATTAGCCTTATATTCATTTTTACTGAAGTGGAACTTTTAAAATTATTCTCTCTGTTCAAGACGTATAAGAAAACATCTGATTTTTATTTACCATTACTGGAATTGCAACCCAAAGGATTCCTAACCAGTGACTCAAATAAGAAAAGAACAATATCTAATGCTCAGAATCCGAGTCTGTTTTTTTTTTAAAAAAACAACAACTTGATTTGCTCCTGGGAGCGTTAGGAAAAACAAGTTTCGATTTTGGAAAACAGATCAGACGCATTCCATCCCGGTTGTGCAACATGCATGGTGGGTGGCTTTCAGTATATGGAGATGGGCAACTCCTTTCCTTAGCAAAAACCTTACCCATCTTGGCAGACAGAAATCTGGTGGCTTTTCCAACGGTCAGTGAAAAAAAAGAAAACTGTAAAATGTATACCGGTAGAATTGTTTGTTCTTCCTTCAGGTACTGGAACTCCTGGAAATTGAAGTCAAAATCGTCATCATAAGCCAGCCATTTCAGCTCCTCCCCTTTGCGGAAATGCCGCAGCCGGATGCCTCTGCCCGCCAGGTGAGCGTGGAGAAGGACCGCAAACACCCGGACGCCGCTGGGCCTCTCCGCTGCCAGTGCCTGTGGGGGACGCCCAGGTAGACCCCATCAGCCCCAGCAAGGGCAAGTTCAGACAGCGTTGTTTACAACATACCTGGAGCAACAACTGAGAAGAAGAGCTAAAGCAACTGCCATGAACTCTTGAGCTGCCAAATATTTGGAATCTGGGTTTTTCATGATGTTTCTAACATTAGCTTTGTGGTGCAATATGTGCTGGGAGACCAAGAAAAAAAAAAAAAAAAAAAACCCAGGCCACCCATCACCCATGTTACTGGAGACTCCTACTAGGTCATTTCCTAAATGGTATCTTTCTTGTTTCTTCCTGTAGGAGGTAAGAAGGTCGGCAAAACTCCTGGCGAAAGGATCCCAGTATGTTAGTGACCTGCAAATCCCAATTCTAAGAGGAGAAATTACTCCCATTTTTCCAGGTAAAGAAAAAAAAAGCTGGATCGCCCAGGAATTAAGTGAATTGCCCATGGATACACCTCTAGTAAATGATGGCACGGTCATTTGAATTGAGGTCTAACTCCAAAGAGCATAATTTTTCCACTTTACCAGGCAACCATACTCTTCACATCACAGTATATTGTGATTCATAAAGAGTATTTATTACCCACATTTAAATATTTTCATTGAGAAAAAAACTATAAATGGAAGAAGTCATTATTAAATACTTGTTTATGATTTTCTCTTATCTACTGTGTATTTTTATATTAGCTATTCTTGTTATTGCCTTTAAAAAGGGTAGAAAACAGTACAGCAGAGAAAAAAGAGAAAAAATGAAAATGAAGGAAGGAAAAATGAATATGGGGAAGCAGAAAAAAAGGAAAAGAGTCTACACAAAACAAAGGCAGAAATTGTAGAAGTTAAAATCAAGTGTCCACCTGGTGCCTGCCCATATAAAAAAAATAATAAAAATAACAAATTGTCCCATTCAAGGTAAGCAAAGGAAGTAGGAGTAGGAAGGAAAACACCTTGGAAGTGATTCTTGTTTTCAGAATTCCACCCCTGTAGCCTTCCAGGCTTAAAAAGGCCATCAAAGGTCCACTTAAAATATAATAATGGTTTTGCAAGGTCCCAACAAGAAAAGGATCAATGATGAACAAGAATGAAGTTTTTTACAACACAGCTTTCTAAAAACATGGATTAATCTGTAAACAGCAATTCCTAGACTCGGACTGTGCGTACCTCTTCCAGGCACTCGAGGGTGCAGTGACCCTCAGACCGGAACTCAGGCATCCCTGGGGGAATGGTGTGGAAGAGGCTGACCCAGAGGCCGGCCTCAATCACCCCGGCATCGTACTTCCTTATATCGGTCGTGTGGAATAACCTCAGTCCAGAGTTATCTATCAAGCCTGGGACAAGAGCACATAATTACAAGTGACTTTGAGATCTTGAGGAAAAAAAAATAGTTCTCTATAGCCAGTTGAAATGGATTTATTAATTTTCCTTAAAGTCTCACAAGGGAAAGGAATTGAAATCAAAGATTAATGGAAAACACTCAGCTTCACAAACAGGAATTAAAAGGCAAGTCGCCAGGTTATGTGCAACCATTTTTTTTTGGTGCATGGTCTGGGAATCGAACCCGAGTCTCCTGTGTCAAAGGCGAGCATTCTGCCACTCACTAAACCACCGGTGCACCGATGCACAACTATTTTTGATTCAGACAACCCACCATGGGCAAAATGTTTGAGTTATCTGGCTGATATAGTCTACAGTTCTCTAACATGAAGACGGAATGAAAAGTCTGAAGTCATTCATCTGAATATAGAATAACTCAACATTTTTATTTTATATAGTCTCGAGATGAAATTCAATAACATATACTTAGAGGTGAAAAACCCTCAGTCTAGAAAACCATTTGCTGATGGAGAAAACTACCTAAAGATTAATTTTCTCTCTCTAGAGTTTGTCACCATTTTCATATTCATTCAGCAAGCAATCATGCAATAAACAAACAGTTATTAAGCATCTAATATGTGAGCAGTAACGCATTAGGGACTGTGGGGATAAAAGCTGAATACAGCACACTCTTGGCTGTCATATAAATTGTCATAAAGAGAGAATGAGTCCCAAATACTTCCTAAATCCATGGTATTTACTTTGAAATTAACTGTCTCCCTTCTGCAGTGGTGACTGACCTACCTACAACTTTACGTTGCCCCTCATCCCTCATTTTGCTTTTTCATCTCCTTTAACTCTGTTAGCTCAATATATTGATTGTCAATCACTCTTAAACACCAAGACCCTTATACTGAATATTTCTCATTTTATATTACATACCTCTCTCTTATCCACTCTCTCTCTCTCTCAGACACACTTAGAAAACATTCATTACTTTGAGTGTTTTAGGGCATAATGAGCTTTTAATTAAGTATCCCAATTCTTATCCCAGGAAATACATGAAAATTTTTCTTTTGAATGTTTTATCTTGTGATCCTTCACCTTCTTATAATAGTTAGATAGAGGGGAAAAGATAAATAAGAATCCCAGTTGGGTTTTACTGCAGTTAGATTCATTCATCACATTACAGAACATAGCTATTTAGACCACTACTTGATCTTCTAATGAAACAAAGTACTACATTATTAAGTAAATATGAAATTCTTATTTAAAAACTTTACTGGCAACCAAAATCATATCATGCTATGTTAACTGAGATAAAATTATCAACACTAAATATTTGGCCTAGGTATAAATATGAATAAAATTAAAAGTACTAAAAGTCTTGGATTTTACACATTAACCTTTTACAAGTATATGCTTATATTCCACTTTTACACTGAAACACTTTCATGAGAAAGTGAAAGAAAATGTGACTACAAATAGACAAGGCAAATCAATCAAATCTTCCACCTTCAAAATAAAGACTTTATAAAAGAGAGAAGCAATTCACTTTGAATTCCTATTGCAGAATTATTATACATAATATGGAATATTCTTTCTATGAATAACAGACTCAAATGTGAAAATTTTGAAAAATAAAAATTGCAGTATATATATAAGATATACTTAAAAGTTATTTCTCTTATTACTACCACAGATAATAATTTATCTAAGTTTTATAGACAGGTACATTTTCAGGAGAAATCTAACTTTTATAATTGGTAAATGCTATTTTTAAAATATTTATTTGGGCTTATCAAAGTTTTTAGCTTTAATTCTTCTGCAGTCATAGTTCAGAGTAAGGGCCATGATTTATGGGTGAAAAATTAAAGTGAATTCAGAGAAAGTGTTTCATATGAACTACTTTAAGTGGAAGCAATAATTTACTAGCTTGCAAAGTAACTTGACACTTTTAGAGAAACATCCTGCTTTAAATATCTCACCATATGATTCTTCATCACGATCTATTTTTCAAGCTGCAAGAGTACAGGGGTCTTTCCAAAATACAAATTTCAGTATTTGACTCCACGTTATCAAACTCTCCAATTGCTTCCTATTGTCCTTGGGAAAAAGGACAAATCTTATCCTGGCCTGTATGACGTTAGGGGGGTCGGTTCCACCTTCCTCTCTGGGCTCCTGGACATCTTTCTTCCCCGGGGGTGAGTCTTGGCAAAGTGAATAGCTTGGCTATTCAACGAAGACTTTTGGGACCACCCCCAATGCACACATGTGTAATTAGATCACCTATTTCATACTCTCTTAGGATGAGATTCCTCTACTTAGATCAATTAGCATATATATTTTACATGAATTGATGCTGTCTGATTGTTTCTTCCACTAGATTGTACTTTCCATGAATGTGGGAACATTCTCAGTCACACATTTGGCACACAGTTGGTGTTCAGTATTTGCTGAATAACTGTATAAATCAATGTAAAATAATAACTTTGATTTGCTTCTGTTTATCATTTTCATATTGAAGCTATCAACTTTTGGGTTGGAGAGTATTTCATAAGTAACTTCAGAAATCAAATGTACACACCTCTTCACGTCAACATTGTATTACACGGTGTTACTCCAGAGATCTTTCTTGAGTATACTTATGGTTTTCTCCATCACACAACAATTGCTTACCAGTTTTTAGTGTGATGAATGGTAGCTCTTTCATATGTCCCCTTAGAAATATGTTCCATAAGCACCAGGTATTTGGGACTAATTTGTACCACAAAGGAAAAATCTGTTACTACACCTAGGATGACGTAGGCAAATGTTTTCTAAGATTAGTGACCACACATGCCCATAAGCCTGGTTCAGTGCTGCTTAATGCTTGTTGTCCCAGCGTAATTACTAACAGTATCCTCTTTCACTCTAAAAAGTATCCTAATTTGAATAACGAATGTATAGGTTAATGCTTCCTAACATGAGGTGCCATTTTGTTTCAATGCTGTTAGGATGAGAATTACAAAATGTTTAAAAATTATCAGTAAAATATATGAAGATTAAACTCACCTTCCTTATAGGTTGGATTGTCATAATGGACTTCCAGGAGCACATAGTGAGGATCTAAAGGAGTCCCGAGGGATAATCCCACATGAGGTGGATAGGAAAAACCCTAAACGTGGAGAATTCCATAAGTCAGCGTCTTATGAAAGCACTTGAGAGCAATACTCCCCTCAAACGCTAACCATTCCCAAAGATATTTCAGTATTCTGGAACTCCATGAATCTACACCTGATAAAAAATAAAATGGCTTAAGGAAAGAATCACCTCGTATGAGAAGAGAAATACACCACCTTCATATACGTATACATTGTGTATATAATTTCATTTAAAAGTAGCTGCTGGGGAAAGTCCTGACCATGTTTCATTGCAGTCACCATTAGCCCCACCTCTCCACCGATGGCCCAGGCGAAAATAACGGTCTCGCAGGTGAGGAACGCGTCGGGCATGTTTGGGTGGTAGCACTCGTGGCCGTGGTCCAGGACACTGTCATTAAAACTGCTGCTGCACTGGTAGAGCAGGATGTGGTGGACCAGACTCTCGTGGCCTCTCTGTATCACTGGCTCCACCTGAACAAACACAAGCGAGAGGGAGGATGCGATAATGAAAGCCATGTTGCAACATCCCACAAAACACCAAATGAGCATCAACGAGTCTCGTTTTTTCAAAGGCATATTCTTTTCAATTAAAAGTTACAGAGTTCAAGAATAATTTGCTCTGAAGATGCAGGTGATGATGATGGTGGTGGCCACACCAGCAATAGCGATAAAAACGATGACAATCATTTACTTAGAAATCATAGGACTTTATTCATCCATTGGGGTTATCTTTTAACCCCCTTTTGATTCCCTTACCCATTCCACAAAGTTGTTCTCTTCAAACTTGCTTGCTCTTTGTTCTGGCCTCACCTTGCCCTTGCTCCCCTTTCCTTTTTTTCACCACACAAAACAAAAATTAAGGATATAGACGTAAACTCTGTCTCCTGCTCTTCTGCCTCCAAATGTTATTATCTTCATCCCTTCTTATTGTAGGTGACAAACTATGTCTGATTCATTTTTATATACCTGGTGCTGAGCAGACTCTTGGGCATAAAGTAGGGCTCAATAGTGGATGTTCTTTTTACTTTAGGGATTAGGATTGAATCTTATTAACAGTTTTGCTGTCCAAAGATGGGAGAGAAAAAAACAATGCAGTGAGGTGCTCTTCTGACACTGCTCAAGTTAAAAGAGGCAAACTTGAAAGCAGTTAATAGAATGGGCCTGAAGTCGACCCTGATATTGGAAGCATCACCCATTATCCCCCATGCCAGTTCCCTTCAAAGCACTTGTCTACTTCAGTCCAGGAATCTGGGAGCCATTTCCAAAGAGCTGAGCACATCCTAGTGTTCCAGAGAGCCATATATCCAAAGGAAATAGGCAAGGAGCTGTCTCCTTAGACATGATGGGTTGTAGGTGTTTCCATCAGTTACAGGATTCTTAGACTATCATGTTCAGCTGATAAAGAAGCCCTGGTGTGCCCCTAGATTTCAAACAGTTTAGCTGCCTTAGAACTCATCCATGCTTCTGCTGTTAGTCCTAACTACTCAACCGCAGGCCCTGTAGTCTGAAACCCTGGCTGTGCTCTCTAGTCCTGACAAGCATTAAGATGAAGAATTTTCTGCTCCATTCTCCTAGGACTTTCCACTTCCCATTTTCTCCATGGACTTTCTTTTTTGTACACAGAAAAATTGAAGCAGCCCAGCAGGGGAGGGGGTGCATGTAAGCAGATAGAGGTCTGAACGGACATACATGAGATTTGAGTTTTTAAATCCATTCTTCTTTCCTAAGTCATGCCACACCCAACCCACATGCACATTCTTAACATCATATTCACTGAAACGGCATCACACATGGTTTTGTTTGTGCTTGTCCGTGTCTTTGAAAAGGTCATGAGCCCTTAAGGCAGAAGCAATTTTCCACGTTACTTGAAAATGGCATCGTTATTGTTCAAGCATGGTTGCATAATAAACAATTAGTGTTCAGAAGCATAACCCAGAATCTCTATTGGGGTTAGCTTCCACATCCACTTAGAGGTTCTTGTGTAACTTGATTTATGTGGGTGCCTCAGTACTCCAAGGGGAGCAGGGCATTGCTCAAAAGCCAACACTAAAATACGCAGGCAAAACATGGGATTTTGTCAAGTCCCCTATAAATTCAGAGACAGTTCCACTGAGCTCTGCAAGGAAGGACCTGGAAAGGAGTCTTTAGGGAAAATACAAGTTGGCGGTTGCCAGGGCAGCTACCGAGACTGGTGGCCTTTACTAAGGCATAGCAAGAGGAAGCTAAGAGGATGGTGTTGTGCTTGGATGGCTGGGTGGCAGCTTCAAGTGAACTGCTTTTAAAAAAACCTTTTCAGGGCAAGTGCCTTTTTTAATAGGCAACATTGAAAGTAACAGCAAGCTGCCAAGCTACCCAGTTACTCTAGGAATAATAATAGCCCCATCTGCCTTTTATTTGGCAACTACGGCCTGCCAGTCACTATATTATGTATTCTCCATATCTCGTTTGATATTTACAACAAATCCATATGGTAGCTTTTACTGTCTCCATTTTACAGATGAGAAAACTGAGACTCTGAGAGATTCAGCAAGAAGCTCAAGGTCCCACAGCTAAGAAGTAGTAGGTCAGGATTTGAAACCAGGCTGGTCTGACCTTGCAGTCAGTACCCTTTGTAACTGCAATCCATTATTGCAAGAAGACCTGCTGTGTCAAGACCCCTGAAAGTTGTTACGAGTGAAGAGGAGGAATGAAAAGGCTTCAATAGGCAACCTGCTGAAAGCTGTCTGCAGGTGAAGCCAGGGCCAGTGGTTTCTTTTGAGAGCCCCACAGAACACCACCACTAGGGAGAAGTGCAGACTGGGGGCCTCACGCCTGTGTTCTCCTGCTCTTACCCCCCAGTCCAAGGGCTCTGAGGTCTCTGGGGAAAAGAGGCAGCCCTGTGGCCTTCCAATGGGCTCCTCCCTAAGAAGGGCAGGTGACAACTTCAAACCTGGTGAGGACTTCTAGAAGAATGAAATTGTCAACTGACTTTAAGATTATAAATTGAGGGTACAGCCTAGAAAACAAGGATTCTTATGAAACAAGAAACCTGTTTGTGTGCAAACCTGGGTACTGAGCTCAGGAAAAACTAAGAAGGCTTGGAAGAAGCAAAACCCTTGACAAAATAGAAAGGACATGAAAGACAAGCGTGAGAAAGAGAGAACTATTTGGGAGTTAAGTGGAAGGAGAGCTCCTAAATGAAAGGGTCACTGATATGGGAGAGAAATTACTAGTTTTCAAACTCCTGAAGAATAGAAGAACAGCTGGTAAGGGAATTTTAAAACCACCATTGTGGATAACTCCAATAATATTCCTTAAGAACAGGCATTTCTCACATTTTGAGAAGTGTGGGACAGGGCCATTGCCTGATGATGCCTATCCAAGAAAGAATTTCCCACAATGCTTCATGCCCTCCTAAGCTGCAGCCATCTCACAAAGCCCTGAGGACACTAGGGCACAATCCCCACCCCTAAATGACCTTTGATCTTTACCATCCAATTCCTTCACTATTTCAAGCCGTCATAAACGTGTTTCAAAACCTGTTGCAATGGTCTTCAGCCCAAGAAGGGCTGAGGCAGAGATGGGCAAGCACTGACTGAGGAGGCCAAATGAAGCTGAGAGCTCACACACTGGGAGCCACGGCCCCCTTCTGCTTGTTGGCTGGATGCAAGCACTAACCACTACTCTTTCTTGTGTGCTCAGTTTCTGTCCACACAAAGAGATTTTTCTTTGGCATCACTGTATTATTTGGAATGCCGGTGGACCTATACACCTTTTGCATTTAAGATATTTCTGAGACAAATAAAGCTATAGTGAATCAGTGCTGTACAGAGCAGCATTTAAAAATTATTTCCTATAATATTTTTTGTTATTTTCCAGACGTCAATTATCACCAACAAAATGGGAATGCCAAAAGCTGCATCTGTTCAAAAAAATATTAAATTACAGAAATGACTAAAGAAGGCCATGGCAACATAAAGTCTACATGGACAAACTGGTATTTCTGAGAGCAGAATGAAGATATAATTTAATTTTGCTTTCAGTCTGGCTGTGTGATGGTGGCAGAAAGATACTAAAAGGACTTAAAAAGTGGGTGGCAATGGCGCAACAGGGAACTGAATCCACCTGATGACGTTGCAGTCTGTGCCATGGAAACACTTTGGACTTCCACATAGGGGCCCCAGGACAGATGACTAGACTCACACACCCAATGTCATGGGCAGCTGAGGCCAGGCAAAGCTGGCCTGGTGGCTGTGGCTTATCTGTTAGCCTTGGTGCATAGGAAAGGAATGACTTGGAGACCAAAACATAGATGTGAAAGAAAAGGGAAGGTATCAGCTTGGAGGATTCTTTTAAAGAAGAGTGAAACAGTTCTTTCAATTAGTTCAAATAACCAGAGATTTGAAATACTCTAGAGAGTATTTACTGAGAGAAAAAAACAAAAGAAGCTGCTGATTACAGCCAAGACAGAGGTGGAAGTGAACACTGACCATATAGCTGAACCTGGAAACTGAAAAGCTCCAAAGATCCATGCTGCAACCCCCTGACCCCTTCGTCTCCTCCTTTCCCTGTAGCCAGGTCAAATAGACCGGCAGAGCCCTCCCAACATACACAGTGCTTCAAAACCATTTACTGAATTGAAATGAAGTAAAACTTTCCTTTCCGCAAAGCCAAGATCAATGAGGTTGATCAAGTTCATTTGCCTCCTAGTTTCTTGACTGTCTCAACTTAGGTCGACGACCCAGCATCCCACTTCAGCAAACCAGTGCCACTGTAACCTTATAACTTCCTGTTCTTTGCTCCCTCAGGATCCCTTTCTGTCCCTCTTTCCTGCTCTTGAAGTTCTTTCACGCCTCTCCAGTGACTAACCCACCATTTGTACTAGGGAGGCCAATGACTCACAAGCACCCTCACATCTGACCCAGGAACCCAAGATCCTGGAATCTGCCTTCTCGCCCTTTCCATGGGCAGCTGAAGGTCATACTGAAGATACTTTCACAACCACGTGTATGGGACTGCAAAAGTCATAATTTACACTTTGCCTCTGCACATCAACCTGCTTTTGTTCAATCCTGC
>PVIY010030327.1:0-31100 GCA_004026745.1 Myrmecophaga tridactyla | reverse complement strand
ATGTTTCTTCTATACTCATGGTAAATGGTATTGTAAATTGTAAACTATATCATATAATTTCTATCCCAACCAGTCTCATGTTTAAACACTCACTTGACTATTCCTTCTTCAAATATTCCAACTAAGATACGTATCTTACAGAATGAATAGCAGGGAAACTGAGAAGGATATTATAAAACTAAACTCAAACCTGGCTGCAGATTTTAAAATGTCAGCATTATAAACAAAGTGAAAGTGCTCTGAGCCAAAAAGGACTTATTTCTATAGAGGAAATTTGCTTTACAAAATCACAATTTTAATATGCTCATTAAATATGGTTGCAAAATGAACTTTTGAAAGTTAAAGTCTGACAACTGATGAATAAATGGGACTTTCAAAGGGAAAAATGCTAATATATTGAGATAGATATGTTCACAATTAATAACATTTAGACCATACTAAATTATAACACCTGTCTAACTTCATTCAAAGAAACGAGAAAATGGAAGCAATCAGAATTTTAATTAGAACTACAAAATATAATGACATATAAAATAAAGGTGATTATTTAAAATATTTTAACCAGTTCTGAGAAAGGCATTGGACAAAAAAATTGCAGTGGATTATTTGGTCAGCTTCCTGATTCCTGCATGCCGATTATAACAGTGAGCTTACTTGAATTCCTTGGTCTCACATGTAGCTCCCCTATTTCCATTCTTGAGTGTGACAAAGGCAATAGCATCCTTTTATTTTGTGCTATCATCAAAGTTGTTTCCTGAGTAACAGCTTATAGCTGTTATATTCTATTATTATTAAGATTATACTACATTCTTAAGATTATACAGTTTATAACTTGCATATTACATCATATCTTAAAATTCTACTTGAATATAACACCTTTCTGGTGAAATATATTAATAACCTATTGCCCCTGTTCTGAATATTTGTTTATGTAATATTTGATAACAAAGTTACTTATATGTAACAGATACTTAGGGTTGAGATTCTGGGATTGTGTATATGTACTGGTTGAGTTTGAAGGCAATGACAATCCTGTTTATCTTAGAAAAAGGAATGTTGATAATGCATCAAGAGCCAAACATTTATGTTGTCACTTACAGAGTCTGAAAGAAGTGCCTACTGGAGACAAGACTTTGGCAGAGTGAGTGTCTACTCTTTGATTAGTATAGTTTGAATAAGGAATCCAAGAACCATGGGGGACAATAGTGACATCTTGATGTGCTAAGAGTTTTAAAATAGGAAAATGAAAATCTTCACGTTTTAAAATCTCAGTCAAGGAACTGATAAAAAAGGCCATAGATCTTTGAGGAATGTCCTCCAATATGAATTGCAGAGACTGCCTTTGCTGAATTTCAATGCAAGTTGAATGCACACCTGCAAAGGGCTCTGTGTTGGGAAACAAAGGATTTTCAAGATACAAATGAAAACAATTTGGGTGCTGTTATTCCCTGAACCAATAGCTCTCCCTCTGCTGTCTTATTAGGCTATCTTGGAAATACTGTACTGATATATCTGAAATAGTCTCATTGCCAGGGGGATAGAGGTCTACTCATACAGTGTTTCTGCCATTCCTCGTTGCCTCCAAACATGCTTATAGATTGAGATGCCAGCTTAATTCACAAGCAAATTATAAAATCATATCTGGTAAAATAAATCTTGTCTACATAATAATTGCAAGGATAGCATTCAGTTTATGTTTTCCTAAAGACAGGGAGTATGAATGAGAACGGATTCTAAGGACCTAGGTAAAGGAGGAGGTCATGTAAATTTAGGTTAGGGAAAAATATCAACATTGATACACTTGCCAATTATGGACTTAATGAATTAGCTCCCAACAAATGTAAATAATTATAACTGTTTGACTTTTATGTTGATATATAATAAATGAAGTCAAATTACTACAAATACTTGGCATGATGTAGAAATAAGAGTACAGGAATGTACAGTATCATTGAAGTTGCTTGATCCCGTGCATGTCATAGACAGAAATCGTTTGCCCTAAGGGGGCCAAGAGACTCTTCTAGAGAGAATGGAGAAAATAAGGATTGGAGATGCTAATATTTACGATGTAAATTTTGCCCAAAATTTATAGATATTTCTTTACTTTGATATAATTGCTTTTTGAAGTGGATTCAAAATTTCACATGGAAATGCAAAGTGTCAAACAAAAGGAAGACAATTCTGAAGAGGACATGTGTTAGAGGAATTATTACACATATGTGAAGCCATATAATGTAGCTATAATAATACAAACAGTGTGCATTCTGTGCAATCATTGAAAACACACTAATGGGACAAAATAGAGACTATCAAAATAAACATTACATATACTGTCACCTGATTTATGACAGATTTGCCAAAGAAGTCAGGATGAGAGAAAGGATGATGTCTCAGAAACTGGTGTGCTTCCACAAAGGAAAAAAAAATAGCCTTTATCCTGCCCAACAGTGCAAGCCCAATAGATTCCAGACTGATGTAAACCCAAATATAAAACATGAAACAATAATGTTAGAAGATACTATTTCATGACCTTAACTTCAACAATGATTCATTGAACAGGACATTGATACAGCCACTCTGGCTGAAGAAAATTTGTTTAATTAGAAAGGATAAAATTAATAAAAATTTTTCAACGAATTTGGGTACCAAAATTTATTGATATTGGTATCAATATTGGCATTGAAATAGATATGGATAGAGATATAATTATAGATTTGTTCTTCCCCTAAGAACACAAACATTAATTATTCTGTTATTTTTAAATGCACATAGATTAATTCTTTGAAGGGATAAACCTAGTTTTTATACTTTTCCACATTTTAAATTAAAAAAATTATATGCAGCACAATTTTAAATGTAATGAAAAATTGGTTTCTGAAATATATTTTTGCCTGATTCACATGGAGTAGCAAATGTTTTGAGTTCATTTATTCATGCAATGCTTATATGAAACCATATCACATCAACTTTCATCATAATTTTATATTCCAAAAATGATCAAACACCCTTCCTCTTCTGGGAGATGTAAATGTTCCAGAACGACTGATTTAATTTCATCCTGTATGTGTAGCTACAACTTAAATATCTTGAGGTTATGTTAAGAGAACGAACAGATAAAACCCACACATGCAAGCAACATTTTAGCTATTTCTCACACAATTAACATAATTTGGTATAAATAAGTATTCATGGTTTCAAACAAATAATAAAATGAGCAGTTTATGCTAAAAGGGCTAAAAAGAATCCCTACTTTAGTGTTGTCAAGGACTCATATCATGATTATAAAAGACTTGATTAAATTTTAAATTTTAATTTAAAAAAAGTTGGTTTGATTACTTTTCCGTGGCAATTCTGATGGTTTTCACCTGTCCTCATTATTGCACAGCAGAGTCCAGGCTAGAAAATTAAAAGTACAGCATTGAAAATACCCTGATTGTATAGTTCTGGATGGTTGCAGATTTCATTAACACATAAAGTCATATAAGAAGTTGGATGCAAAATTGTAGTGAATCAAAGGACTGCCATAGAGAGGATGCTGGTTTCTCTCAAATTTTGTGTGTTTTATATAACCAAATGCATTGATAATTTGAATGTGCTCAACTAACATCAAGTGTTCAATGGCAAATTATCTCCTTTTGTGACCTTGCCTTCAATGTTTTAAAGCAGTTTAATGTTATAAAATATGACATAGTTTTTAGCTCTACTAAGTGCCAGACTATTAATTGCAAAGAAATGAAAAAGGAAATAAGGCATTATCTGTCTCAAGAACCCACTCTCAAGAGAGATTGTTAGGCAAATTTGCCCAATGTGTATATTGCTATTGATATTTGAATCCACTTACCAGATTACAACTCATTTTTGTACATTTGTAAGCTTACCTAATATGTATTTGAGAAATTACTTTTCACTGAGTTGTCTAAAATTTAAAGTAATGGATGAGAAAATATTATTTCTATATGATAGCTCTCAAAGTGTAGTCAAAGTGGGAAAGATAAACACTGAATAAGTAATGACATTTCTGATGGGTATGAACAGTTTTTGCCCAGTGTGTATGGAAACAGATAACATGGCCCAAAGCAAAGCATGCCATCAAAGTTCTTTCACATCCATTGGATGACTAAAGGTTGTGTGTGAGCTAGCTAAGCATAGTGGCAAGGAATAAAGGAAGTGGAAGGAAACTAAGAGAGGAAAGACCACTGAATCTTTCATAAACTGAAAACTGGTTAGAGAGCCTGGTAGAAATAAAGTGAGAAGATGGTTAAGAACAAAGCTGACCGGAGGGCAGATTCAAAACCCAAAGGTCTGGGAAGGCTAGGTTTGTCCACCAGATATTCAAAAGTCAGAAAAATGCTTTTAAGCAGAGCAAATTTTGTTTGTTTGTTTCACAGCTTGCTGAGGAACAATTAACATGCTCCCCAAAAATCCTCCACTAATATTTTGAGGTTGATGAGTTCAGGAATTTTATACAGTAATGAAACCACCAGTGCAATATGGATATTGAACATACCCAATATTCCAGAGTTCTCTCCAATCCCTTTGCAGTTAGTCGTCTTAAATTGCCCCCATACAACAACAGATCTAGTCTTCTTCCTCAGAGTTTTTTTTTTCCTGCCAAGAATTTCATATAAATGGAATCATATAATGTACACATGGTCTGTTGTATATAACATCTGTCTTAGTATGCCAGAGTTTCAATGAAAAGCACCACACATTAGGTTGGCTTAAATAACAAGCACATGATTTTGAAGGTTCACAAGTCAAAAATCAAGATGGCAGCAAGGCCATGCTTTCTTTCTTTCTTTCTTTTTCTTTTTCTTTTCTTTTTTCTTAAGGCCATACTTTCTTGTGGCTTTGATAGCTCTCTGGTGGTGGCAGTCTTTTGTCACATGGTGATTTCTCTCTCCTCTCTCTGGCTTCTTCAGACTTCTTGCTTCTACTGATTTCTGGTTACTTCTGATGTACTGTGCCTGAATTTCAGTGCTTTAGAAGGCCTCAGTCATATAATTAATAAATGTACTGACTCAGTTTGGCCAAATCTTAACCACTAACAACATCCTCTAAAGGCCCTATTTACAAATGGATTAATACCCACAGGAATGCAAATTTTGATTTGAACATTATCTTTTGTGGGGTGCGTGATTTGATCCCTGACAACTCTTTTCATGTAATAGGTTTTATGGATTCACCCAATATTTTATTTTCTCTATTTTATTGTGTTTTTTAAGTTATTATTATTAGCCTTCCATAATATGTATAATTACGATTTGTCCACTAACTGCTTGATGGATATTTGTTTTTAGGTTTTGACTTTTATGAATAATACTGACATGAACATTTGTGTACACAGCTTTATACAAGCATAGGTTTCAGTTTTTCTTGGGTAACTATCAGGGTGCATATTTATATTATATTTAGGTGAGAAAATTGGCATAATTTTATAATTGCTTTTATTCAAGAGATTATGACAAAGAAGCCAAATATAACCCATAATTATCTCTCTTGAAAATGTTAGTGAAAATGGTATCACTACTTTCTGAGATGGGAGAATGTAAGGTTTAAATAAAGAAATTGGGAATTATAGTTTGAAAGCTTTAATTTGGGATTCTTTTTTGTAGCCAAGTGGAAATATTGAATATTTAGCTGGAAAAGTGTGTGCAGATAACAAATATTCTGGGTTAGAAAGTTAGTAAATTGAAATCACATAGAGGCCAAAATGAAATTCACAGGATTACATAAGATTAGGGGTCAGAAAGCTATAGCCCAGGGTCCAAACTGAATATTTTTGTAAATTAAATTTTATTGGAATGTTGCCATGTCCTTTGCCTGTGGTTGCTTTTGTGATACAGCCCAGAATTAAGCAGATACAAAAAAGATCAGGGAGCAGACAAAGCTTAAAGTATTTATTGTCTGGGCTGTTGTTTCTTTAAAAGGTTTTCTTATCCTGGACAAGAAATCTGGGAAACATGTTATAAAAAAAATATTAAGATAGCTTGTATTAGAAGGTTAAGGATATTTTGCATTTAGAAAGCAGTTGGAGGGCACAAATCTAAATAAATGATCCAGGAGTATGCCATTTATCAGTAAAAAAAATAAATAAAGCAAAAAATGTCCTGTTACAGAGTATTAAGAAAAGATTAAGATGTAACTTAGATTAAGTTAGATGGGAAAAAAAATGATCTAAATAAAAGTTACTGAGAAACTTACAAGAACAATTGTGTTAGGTCAATTAAACAAATTCCAAACTGGAATAAAAATGGCAATTTGAATTCTGGTATAGTACCATCTAACAATGTCTATCCTTCATTAGAGAAAATAAACATTAAAATATGTCAATCTAGTGATGTTGAATGGAGTTGGGAAGACTGGGTGTTAGAGAAGGGTATTGATTTTATTCCATCTGTTATGACAGTGGGAGCAAAGATTACTGACTTGAAGTCCAAGATCTCCTTGCATATTCCCAGTAGGAATTAAGGACCACTTGCCTAGGTGAATGGTGATTATTAATTATAACCCAGTGTACAATGTACATATATACTTTCTGGAGCATAGAAGAAGACTATCAGAGAGTCAAATGTGGATCTTCATGTGTAAAGTAATATGGTTATAGAAGATATTAGAGTATAGTGAAATAATAAATTAAAAATGAGAAAGTCAAGTGGAACCTGAGAAGACAGCACTTATTTCAGAATGCATAATTTGGATGGGTATAAGGGGCAAAGGGGTTTACCACTTACTGTTTTGGTTAGATCTTGGGCAAGTCTGCCCTTTTCCCAGTTTTAATTGGTAATGCTACTTGGAAATATTTAGAATTTCCAAAACTCTACTCCACAGTGAATACTAAGTAGTCCCACATTTCATGAGTATAAAAGATTTCAGCTTTGAGTTATAAATGCTAGGAAAAGGGTGCTAATCCCCATGAAGGTAGGTGAAAAAAAATTAATGTCTCATTGTTTTAGTTTGTAAGCTAAAATATGGTATACCAGAAATAGAATGGCTTTTAAAAAGGGAAATTTTTTACTAAGTTGCAAGTTTATAGTTCGAAGGCTATGGAAATGTTCATATGAAGGCAAGGCTATAAAAATGTCCAAATTAAGGCATCCAGGGAAGATACCTTGGTTCAAGAAGGACGATGATGTTCAGGGTTCTCTCTCTCAGTTGGAAAGGCACATGGCAACATTTGCAAGCTCTCTCTCCAGGCTTCTTCAATGGCTCCCCTGGGGCTCTATCAGTTCTGGTGGCTCTAAATCTTGAATGGGTGGAAACACATCACCATGAAAAGCACCTAATAAAAAGCAACAACCCGCAATTGGGAGAGTCACATTTCCAAAAAGATCCCACCCAGCCATATCGAATGAGGATTAAAGAACTTAGTTTTTCTGGGGTACACAACAGATTTAAGCTGTTACACTCATGGCGACTATCTGTTAATTAGTATGGCTAGAATAAATTCATGATTTTAAATCTCCATATTACTAGAAATGCTGTAAGCTAGTCAAGAAGTCAAACAGTCCAAAGGGACTTGCATGCTCATATAGACTCAGTCAGTATTTTCTCTTTTATTCTAACTTTGAAAGGAAAATCCCTTTTATTTTTTAAATGGAGAACTTTTTAATATTTATCACAATTTTTCTATTTGGGGTATCTGAATTCTGAAGCATATTGAACCAACCTCCTGAAAACAGAATTCTATTTGATCGTTGTCAAAATAAAACTGATTCATTACAGTGATGATATCATGATACGATTCTTCTGAGTAGTAGGTCAAGGAATAATTGAAGTCTGTGAAGTCACATATGACTAATTCAGGATACTTAGTTAATGCATATGTAATATAAGGCGCAGCTCAATGGTTAACTTTGGGAAATGACATGGTCTGACAATCTGAGAGATATTCCATAGATATGCAAAATAAGATATTGTCTTTGCATAATTGGATTTTTAAGTAAGAGGCAATAATCCTCTTACTTAATGGGTGGAAAGGGAACAAATGGATTTTACATGATTCATATGCCAGACCTCTGGTTTCTGGTAACCCCAATAAATCAAACGACAAGAAACAAATCTATTTTGTGTTGCCATATGGCAAATGGCATTACTTTCTGCTTAATTATTCTCTCTGGCTGGTAATTTCAACTGTTTGGTTCATCTAGGTAAAAGAGACAGTCCCAACTTGTCCTTGACTTCACTGAGTTTATTAATAATACTGTTTCAGTTCTACAGGCACAATACATTACCCTGAACTCCTTGGCACATGTAGTTCTGGGTGATCACATAGCCTTTGATTTCTGATGGACGAGTCAAAGAGGGGTATGGGTGATTGCCAACACCTTCTGTTGTACCTGCATCAATGAAACTGACAAAGGAGGACAGCTCATTACAAGGTTTAGACAGAAGGATTGTCATCAAAACCATGCATTTTCAACCTGAGTCCACAACAGGGTAGTCTATGCTTCTTGCTCTGGTCTTGAAGGACCAAGGGATACAGTTGGGAAGTGATAAACCAAAATACTCTGTGTAATCTTTCAAGTCCATAGGCAATTAAGAGGCTTTGTTGGCATGCTCAATGTCAAGAAGCCACCTTCCCCAACCCAACTTTGTGCACAGTCAGTGCACTGCAGTCTTCTCAAAGGAGTTGGAGTAAAGACTCAAATCTCACTGGGCTAGCTACTTTGATAAGCATATCCACACTCCAAGCCTGGGTACTTCCATTCAGAGGACTCCTTATCAGGGGATTTGGCTAAACGATGTTTATTTTCTTCACTCTGACTCAGGACTTTTTCACTCGTAACCATTCCTTCTCCTTTACCCCCACACCCTAATCTTTAAAGACATAAGAGCCCCTAATTTGGGATTCCTTGACAATGAGATGAGTCTTCACTATGAGACAATTCCCCTCTGTGATGCCTGATGTTGTTTCATGGGGAGAAGTGGACCACTTGAAATTTGGCAGCCCTCTTTTTGCTTCTTGTTATAAAACAACCTTACTGAAAGGAGTGTGATAAGATGTGGCTGGCCTAAGTAACTTAGGAAATGAATAAAGTCTGTAAGACTAGTTTATGTATGTAGTCAATGGAACTACATATAACCATTGTTCTCTGTTTGATAAAGATCTTCACAGAGGTACAGGTTAACGATTCTGAAACCACAATGCAAGTATATTGAAATTGAACAATTAAGTAAATGGATGGATGTGGGAGTCACTTTTCTTACTGTTCAAGTGGAAAATTGTAAACAAGCAAGAAGAGAAGGCTAAAATGATCTATGTGGTAATGACTTATAGTTGGAGATATCAGAATGCATTTTTGTTTAGCTTAATACAAATGCAGATATATGTATATGTTTATCTGCATTTTTATATATGTGTGTGTATGTGTGTGTATGTAAACAGATTAATATGCATACATTTATTTCCTTGCCATATAAGCTGAAAGACTTAGAAGCAGTGACACCCAGGTAACAACGAGTGCATATAGCATCAGATCTTGTTTTTTTTAATATCATTCTATAATAAAAAGAATCAGTACTTTTGGACAAATGGATGACTGTAGGGATGGAGCAGGAAATATACATGATGAGCTTGGAACATCTTACATTGCCATAAAGTAAGGAAGTGTTCAGGGTGGAGGGGGACAAAACCCAACAATAATGGTGCTGTGTCAATGGGCTACAGAAGACAATAGAAAAAAGCTTCCAACAATAAAACCTAGTAAAATTTGAGCACCAAAATAAATAATAATAATGTATTCCATTGTAACTTAAAATATAATACATATCCATGAGTCCAATTGAAATAAATAAATAATTTAAAAATTAAATGGGGAAAATAGGTAAATCTTCCTTCAGAAGACTTCTAAGCAATGGGTGTAGATTCTCCACACTCAAGAAGGTGCAGCATAGTTGTCCAGTTTTAAGTGTGGGCTGTCTATAATGGCTTTCTTCCAAACAGTATCATATGGAGAAGACTAATTCAATAGTGGAGAAAAGCACTAGAATATCAAGGGTCACATCAACAGGAAGTAATGTTTATAATATCTACCTGTGCTTGTTTGAAATAGTCACATACCCTATGTTCTTCTAATCCAATCTTGTTAGGGGAGATGTATTTTTGGGTGGGACATTTTTATTATATTGTTTCCATGGAGCTGTGACACACCCAATTGTTGGATGGGACTTTTGATTAGAGTTTTTCAATGGAGATATGACCCAGCTATTCAAGATGGGTCTTAACCTGCTTATTGGTGTCCTTAAGAGAGGAAATTTGGGGAGAGCACAGATGATTGGAGATGCAGACAGACATGTCCCAGAAGATGCTTAGCAAGCACCCATAATAATTAAAAGAGTCAAAACCTGGAGACAGCTAAAGGAAGCTGTAGCACTTAGAAAGTATTATGAACCCTAGAAAAGCCATGTTTTAATCCTGATCCATTTTGTGGAAGCAGCCATTTCTTATAATCCCTATGCAGTACTGTAGGGTGGAGACTTGATTAGATTATCTCCATAAAAATGTGACACACATAATTGTGGTTATTAACCATTGATTAGAGGGAGATCTGACTCCACCCATTCCAGGTGGGTCTTGATTATTTTACTGGAATAATTTAAAAGAGGAAACAGTTTGGAAAAAGCTTGAGAGCCATGAGAACCATGAGAACTCACTCAGTCAGAAACCTTTGGAGATGATGAAGCAATATGCCCCTGGGGGAGCTTTATGAAAAAAGAAACCTGGAGAGAAAGCTAGCAGATGTGCAATGTTTGCCATGTGCCTTTCCAGTTGAGAGAGAAACCCTGAACTTCAACAGCCTTCTTAAATCAAGGTCCTTTTCCCTGGATGCTTTAGATTGTGCATTTCTATAGCCTTGCTTTAATTTGGACACTTTTCACAGCCCTAGAACTGTAAACTTGCAACTTAAAATATTTTCCTTTTTCAAAGTCATTCTGTTTCTGGTATATTGCATCCCAGCAGCTAACAAACTAGAACAGAAGCTAAGAGATAAAATCCAGAGTTTGCCCTGGAGAAGCTAAGAGACTGCCCACAGATGCTTAGGGAGAGAAAGCCACTGGAATCATAAACTGAATGCAGTGGAATTTGGAAAGAAGGCCAGCAGACGTATACCTTGCCATGTGACAGAGAAACCCCAGATGCCATCAGCCTTTCTTGAGTGAAGGTTTTTCTCCTATTAATGCCTTAATTTGGACATTTTTGTGCCTTAGAATTGTAAGTTTTAACTTAATAAATCGCCTGTATAAAAGCCAATCCATTTTAAGCACATTGCATTCTGGCAGCTGGAGCAAAACAAAGCAATACCCTTGACATGATGTGATGACAATCACACTTTACCTCTTGTCTTTCCTCCCCAAAACCCATGAAGCCAGTCTAACTATGGAAAAATCTTCAGAAAATTCCAGTTGAGAACCATTCTACACAAAGCATGAAAGGTTTTCTCAAAACTATCAAGGGTATCAAAAACAAGGAATGACAGTCACAGCGAAAAGCATTTTAGGGAGACATTACTACTAAATGCAATATAGTACGCTGGATGGCATCCTGGAATTGAAAAAAGTTGTTAGATGAAAACTAAGGAAATCTGAGTGAGAAATGAATTTTATTTTGCAATAGCATATCAGTATCAGTTCATTAGAAGTTGTGGCAAGTTCTAATATGAATTCTAAAAAGTTCGTAATTGAGGAATCCAGTTTATGTTATATTGGAATGCTCTGTACTATCTCACAACTTTTCTGTAAATTTAAATATTTTATATAATAAAATGCTTAATGAAAATGAAAACACATCCTACACTGAAAATATTAGAAATAACAATAACAAATATTGATAAATTCTCTGTTTTTATTTGTTATTCAGCAAACTTTACATTTTAAAATTTGTTCTTTCTTCCTTGAAATGAACAAAATAGAAACTGTGCTGAGGTTATCCCTGTGGGTTTTCAGTATGGATTTAAAAATCTTCATTGGAAGGTAATATATTGAGAAGACATAAAAATAAATTGCTGTG
Source organism: Myrmecophaga tridactyla (assembly GCA_004026745.1). Lineage (NCBI taxonomy): Eukaryota > Metazoa > Chordata > Mammalia > Pilosa > Myrmecophagidae > Myrmecophaga > Myrmecophaga tridactyla. Next base: position 19,090 of record PVIY010030327.1, on the reverse strand, counting down.
AGTGGAACTGTAGCACGCAGATGGATAAGGAAAATTATCACTGCTTACTTGACTTAGCGTCATAAAGCAAAAGAATAGCTTTTTAGCTGTTTTCATAGATGTAGTGCTGAATTCTGATCAAATATGGGAGACAACTCAAGTTTCTTTTCCATTAAAAAAATAAATTGAACTGAAACCAAACTCTGATATTTATTCATGAACTGCTTGACTGATTTTGTAAAAAAGACATCAATCAGCATTCCTTGGTGACAAACTCCTTGATTAATAACATTTGGATTTATCACTTATAAAGCATTTCTTGGTTTTGTTTATATATTTTCTTTCCTTTGAAAGTTAAGAGGAGGGTGGCACAAAGGTGGCTCAGGAGCAGAATTCTTGCCTGCCATGCTGGAGATCTGGGCTCGATTCCCGGTGCCTGCCCTTTGTATATATTATTTATATATAAATATGTGCCTTTATAGAAATATTCCTTTACGAATATATATTTAATATATTATTAAAAATGAATAACATTAAGAAGAATACTGCTTTTGAAGTAGACTGTATGATTTATGTCTGACAGAGAGTAGCTGGTATACTATATTGTATAATATAGTGAGATGACATCTTTTTTTAATTTAATTTTATTGAGATATATTCACATACCCTATAATCATCCAAAGTATACAATCAGTGATTCACATATCATCATACAGTTGTGCATTCATCACCACAATCAATTTGTGAACATTTTCCTTACTCCAAAACATACATATAATAAAAATAAAAATGAAAAAAAAATCCAAACTATTCCATACCCCATATTCTCCATTTTTATTTATTTTTGTCTGTTTTTTCACTCCTCTCTCCATACACTGATTAAAGGAAGTGTCAGCCGCAAGGTTCTCACAATCACATCGTCATGCTGTAAAGGCTAGATAAGTTACACAGTCATCTTCAAGAATCAAGGCTACTGAAGTACAATTCAAAAGTTTTAGGTATTTCTTGGTAGCTGTCCTAATCGAATAAAAACTAAAAAGGGACATCTATATAATGTATAAGAATAACCTCCAGAATGACTTTACTGTGTTTGAAATCTCTCAGCCACTGAAACGTTATTTTTCTTCATTTCTCTTCCCCCCTTTGTTGAAGTCTTTCTCTATCCCACAGTGCCAGTATTAGGCTCATTCCCCGGAGTCATGTCCACATTGCTAGGGAGATTTGCACCCATAAGTGTCATGTCCCACGTAAGGGGGAGCGCAGTGGTGGGTTTACCTACCAAACTGACTTCTAGAGAGGCCACATCTGAGCAATAAAAGAGGTTCTCTGGGAATGATTATGATTCTTAGGCATAATTATATGTAGGCTTCGCTTCTCCTTTGCAGGAATAAGTTTCCTAAGGGCAAGTCCCAAGATCGAAGGTTTGGCCTAATAAATTGGCAGTCCCAATGCTTCTGAGAATATCTGAAGTCCCCCAGGTGAGGAAGTTAATATTTCCACCTTCTTCCCCAATCCTCAAGGAGACTTTTCATATACTTTTTTTATCCTCTGTCCAGATTACCCTGTGATGCATCAGGGCACCACACTATCCTATACAAACTAACAAGATCTCACTCCCTATTCAAGTTTCCACGTCATTGTGGTGTTTGAATAAACCAACCATACAAGTTAAATTTGATAGTGCTACAGAAAATACAAATTTTGCATCAAATAATCATGTTTTCCTTCAGCCTCACACAGAAGTTGAAATTTTAAAATATAGTCAATATCATCCTTTACACTTTAGTCTGATTTATCTTAGTCCTAACCAGATCTGCTTCATTCATTATTTCTAATTGAAGTCTGACCTTTTTTTCAGGTTTTTAAGCAGTTGCTGTATGAGGTAATGCTGATTTTCACAGCTGCAAAACTCTAGCTCTCTGTCTCAGGTGTCACACAGATACCCAAAGTTCCCTGGAATGATCAGGTCATATGCGAAGAGCACTGCATCTCAGAATTTAGAAATAGCATTTAGAACTCCAGAATGGATGTGACTGCTTTAAGAGCATACAGTCTAGGGATATTTACCATAAGAGGATGGTATCATTCTAGACAATTGCAAGGATATTACAGCAAAGTTATTGCCACTGCCTTCTCTTATGCCCTAGTCTACTTTGTTCTGTTGTTTAGACCAGATGTGAGTATGGATGGAACATGCAAAAAGTAATTGTTCAAGAACTAAGAATAATGTACAATAGGGTGAATATTGATTAAATATAATCACAGATCAGTGATGATTTGTCTCTGGAAATTCAGAAACACAATTATGGAGAGTCTTTTTTGTTGTTGTTGTTTTGTTTTTGTTGTTGTTTTTGTTTTGTTTTTAATTTGCATATGGGCAGGAGGCACCAGGGATCGAACTCCAGACCTCCAGCATGGCAGGTTGGAGCTCTGCCGGCTGAGCCACAGCAGCCGCCCGAGTCTTTATTTTTATACTGACTGAAATGCATCTTAGAGTTGAATATGCTCAGTTAATTGTCTTGGTGGCACATCAGTTGAAATACATATGATTTGCTTAATTGTCACCATCATAATAGTACTCAGCACTCTTAATGACTCAGCCAACACCATCCCCGCCGTATATGCTCTTGCAACCTTGGAAACTGGATTTTGATATAGAAACCATATTTTTCTGGAGGCTCACCTTTGAGACGATAAAAACTTGTTAATTTATGAACACTAGAGGGAGCTACTATCCAGGAAACTGGTCAAGTTCTGCAGCTCCCTTGCAATAGCAAGACATCTGATCACATTAAGTCAGTGAGCAGTTAACTAGAGGCTCAGTCTACGGGGGCATGTCTGAGGGAACATGCTGGCCAACACACTCAACCTTCTCCTAACACATGTATCCAATGTATAGAGTTAAGACTTTGGAATTTGGACCTGAGTCCCTCAAATATTTTCCTTTGGAGTTGCTGCCTTGAATCTGTTCTTAAATCTAATTCAACTTGAATTATGATGATGCCTGCTTTGTATTGCGAGTTTGATTGTGAATCTGAATCCAAACAATCATGAAGGTTAAGTAAAGTGGACAGTAGAACCTCATAAATGAAAATTTATCCACATTCAATATGTTGCCCAATATCATTACTTAAGCTAGAATTTATGTTAAAGTCACCTTCTTTTTCTATTTAAGTAAAAACTTTAAAGATGAGTAACATGTATACTAAAATGTATACAGCTAATAAATGCACACATAGATGAATTTTCATAGTGTAAACATTCCTGTCACTCCAGCATTCAAATGAAGAGATGTAATATTTTTACCATTCCTCAAACCTCCAGTCATTATCTTCTGCTAAGGTAGCACCTTTTCTGATTCTAGTGACATAGATTTGTTTTGTCATTGCTCAAACTTTATATAGTTGGATCATACAAACCATGATCTCTGGGAATAGTCTTTTATTGTTTAAGATTACTTTCACCACATCCATCCATGCTGTGATATGTAACAACAGTTTGTTTATTCTCATTATTATATAATGTTCCATCATATAATATAGCATAATTTATATATACATTCCATTTTAACTTGTCATCTTAGTTTTTTTGGGGTGGAAAAGATGATTATTGTCTTTCTTATTCTACTTAAAAAGTGATAGAGAAGATTAATTTGGGCAGAGAATAAAAAAAAATATTTGCAAAGTCCCCTTGGGGGACTGGGGAGAAAGGAGGCAATATTCAACTTCCCCATCTGGGGACTTCCTGATATTCTTATAAGCAGTAGGGACAACCAATTCAATAGATTGAGCCCTTTATCTTGGGCTCTACCCTGTGAAAGTTATTCCTGCAAAGAAGCTAAACCTGCTTAAAATTATGCCTAAGAGCCTCCTGCAGAGACCCTCCTGTATTGCTCAGATGTGGCCTCTCTCTCTTAAGCCAACTCAGAAGGTGAATTCACTGCCCTGCCCCCCTACATGGCACATGACTCCCAGGGGTGTAAATTTCCTTGAAAATGTTGGACAGGACTCCCGGGGATGATTCAGGACCCAGCATCATGGAATTGAGAAAGACTTCTTGACCAAAAGGGGGAAAAGAGAAATTAGGCAAAATAAAGTTTTAGTGGCTGAGAGATTTCAGAGTCAAGAGGTTATCCTGGAGGTTGTGCTGATGCATCATATAGATATCCATTTTTAGTTTATGGTGTATTGGAGTTGCTAGAGAGAAGGACCCTGAAACTGTTGAACTGTGTTTCAGTAGCCTTAATTCTTGAAGACGACTGTATATCTATATAACTTTGACAATGTGACTGTGTGATTGTGAAAACCTTGTGTCTGATGCTCCTTTCAGCCAGGGTATGGACAGATGAGTAAATCAAATAAGGCTAAAACATAAATAAATAATTGGAGGGGGAATAAAGGTTAAAAAATAGTTAGATTGAAACACTGGTGGTCAATGAGAGGGAGGGTTGAGGGTTCTTGGATGTATGAGTTTTTATCTTTTTATTTCTTTTCTGGAATGATGCAAATATTCTAAAAAATGATCATGGTGATAAATACACAATTATGTGATGACATTGTGAGCCACTGATTGGATACTCTGGTTGGACTATATGTGTGTGAAGATTTCTCAATAAAAATATTTAAAAAATGAATTGAAGAGAAAGGAAAATTGAGAATTATAAATTATTTATAATAAATGGCATTAAGGGAAGCTATCAAATCCTGCTGTGATACGAGCAAAATAGCATTACAAGAAAATGTGTAGCCTTAAATGCCTGCGTGCTGAAACATGAAGAGTTCATTAAGCAGTCAATTTTTTAAAAGGTTAAAAATTATTTAAAAGTATTAAATGAATCTAGTGGAGGAAATAAAGAATGAATTAAGAAGGAAAATAATGATGGAGAAAGTAGGTTTTATTGATAAAGCAGTTTCTGCAAGGTTGATATTTTGGTGGCCCTCCCTTTTACCTAGGATGTTCTCCCTCCAGGGCCCACTTTCATGTGCATTGTGTCAGCTCCAAATGCTCACTTCACAGTGGCTCAAGCCAAATTCTTCATCCTTCATCCTAGTTGGTAACATTCATTGCATGCTTGGCATTGACATTTGCTCCTGTGGTTAAGCCAGATTCCAGGTTGCTCACTCATTTCTTTCCAGCTCTTAATTGTTGCTGTTTGGCCTTTGGGGAATTCACCTTGCTTTTTGTGAGCTTGCAAAACATTTAAACATAAAAGAAATAGTTCCTTATATAGCATCTTCTTATTTTGCAATATGAAGAAATCTAGCTAACCTTACTGTCAGAAGCAGAAATTTCTTGCAGCATTTTGGTGCTGACCATTCCATTTTATGAGCATAGAAATTATGTGGAGGAATGCATGCATAATTTTTTCTTCAGAAATAAGGCATATTAAATAAGTTTTTTAAAGTATATATTCAAGTTAATTGATGATCATTTTAATATTTAGTTAGCTATGAAAACATTACATTCATGTTAATTATGACAACATATTTATGTTGATTAAAGCATTTACGATCCAACATAATGTCAAAATCTCTGCACATATAGCCACTAATTTTTATTTAGCCTAGAAATATTATGCGATTGTTATGATCCCATGCTATATATGATGCATTATATGGAAGTAGATTATTATATGTCCATTCCAAACTGAAGCATGGGTAAACAAATGAAAAAATACAGTAAAATGAAAATATGTATTTTTCTTTAAGAAAAACTCATTGTTTTGCTTATGTATGAAGAGAGACGCTGGATTATAAGTAAGTTTCCTTTCCTTTTTAATTTTGAAGAATTTGAACACTCTAAAATGAAAATGTAAATAAAAATAAAATTGCCCATATTAAAATAAAAAATAAATTACTCCTTTCAAATCTTGCACTTCTATTTCAACATCAAATGTTCCATTCTGATTACAACAATTTTACTGGATCATTACCTCCATTTCAGAATGTTTTTACATAGACTAATCGATATTGGATGAAAGTGTCACAACTACTGTATTTAGAATCATATGATTAGAATTACTAGAGACAGAAATAATTGACTACCACTCATTAACCTCTGGGAGTAAACGGTCAAAATCTCGATACATATAATAGTGCTATTTCTGCTAAAAAGCCTTGTAAATTCTTATTTGTCTTCCAGTTTATAAAAAAGCAGATTCTATAGGATTTGCATGTCATGCGCAAACATGTATATTTTTGCATTTTTAACATTTTTTTCTAATTTGGATGAGAACACGGAGGATTGAAAACTATGAAATCTTGAGTTACAATTATTCAATGAAATTTATAAATTCTCAAAAAAAATTTGTAACACATCCATAACATTATAAGCAGTAGATGAAAAATACCTTGCTGAAATTATGGATAATTTTGGAAGAAATATTTTATCCAGCACCTTGCTTGAGTATGCATGCCCATAGTACAAATATGTGAATGAAAAATTATAGAAAATCATTATAGATCTAGATTTAATTTTTGTAATTTGAAGATAAAAAGTATTGGTAGGAGGTTTCCTGATGATTTGATAAGTTGAAACTTCAATTATTAAATTAATTAATATAAATAGCAAATTTTCACCATAGTATTATTTTCTATATAAGATATAAAGCCACAGGGATCTGAATCTATGAAAACTTTTGGGGAGATAAGATTTGGGGGAAGCAAATAATTAGAATGGGTGTTTATGAGAGTATGTGTGTATGTGTCTGTATTAAGTCACAACTCACTGTATTAGGAATCATGCTAAGCAATCAGGCTACCTTTCATAAAATCAGAAGCAAATAATTGCACATAATTTATTTATTCTTAAATATCAGGTATTCACACAATATTTACCAACCAGTACTGCAGAGATACCAAGTAATCAAAGCAGAAACTGGCAAGCCATCTAATAATACCAGCTATAAAACACTGGAACAGGTATACTTCTATGTACAGATGGATTATCAAGCCCCTCTCTAGGGTAATAGAAAATGAAATATAAGTAACTAAATAAAATTGTACTTATTTACATGTAAAGTATATATTCAAATATATAAAAATGCATAACTTCTCAAATAGCTGGCTGTTATATTTTTCTGAATTTGTGGAGCTCATCTGTGAATTGTTCTTCTTATACCTGCTAGGGTCCATTTATAAATAATGCCAATAATCAAGACCTATAAGTAAATAACAAAAATACTTCATTAATATGGTTTACAGTAAAATAAGCTTTTGAGCATAGCCTTTATGAGCTGCTGTAATATTATATCAATGACATCACACATCCTTCATAATCCACAAAAATTTCAAGTCACATACTCTAAAATGTTAAAACAACATAGAGAGATTGCGAGATTTTAATATTTTATTTTCTTGATGCCTTTACTCTTTTTATTATCACACCTTCCTGTGTTCTTATGATTTAAAAGTATGGCTTAGCTTTTTCAATTATAGACTTGCATCTTTTTTTAAATATAAATTTTAAATGCCCTTCTAAAATGTATTTACTTTTGTATATTACGCTTCTCTTTACCCTGAGGTTTCAAAAGGAATTCTTGGGAATGGGGATGCAGAAACTTAAAGGGCTCCCCTACATAAAAGAGAAACTGTAAAATTTAGTTTTGGAATGAAGAGAACTAGTTACTACTGTTTCCCTCTTTCTGAACGAAAAATTGAGTTGGTCATAGCCAAATTTCTTCCAAAATATTATCTGAGATTCCCATGGCAGTATTTTATATCTTATATTTTAATCTGTGTTCTACTTATTTTTCCACTGGACTGTGAGATCCATGAGTCCAGTATTTTTAGGAGACTAATCAGCCCCCACCACAGCACAAGATGAAGTCATAATTGGCATGGCATGAAGTAATATTTGGTAAAGCTGCATTTAATAGAGGTAAATTATTACTTTCTATTAAAATAACATTTTCAATTTTAGGAAAGAAAAAACTTCCTAAATAGCAATAAAACTCTTAAGCAAAAATAAAGAACTAATGATTAATGTAAAATTGCTCATCAAATCTCTTGAAATTTCAGTCCTATATCATTCAAAAATAAATGTTTTTAGATCTAACAATAAGTTTGATAATTTTTTCTTTTGTACAGTCATTTAAAAATCATGAAACATAAAAAATGTGCAATATACAAATTTGAGTATATTTCAGATATTGCCACCAACATGAGCAATTTGAAAAAATATATGCAATCCTGAATTTTAGAATACAATGTGTATTAAAGAAAAATCGTTGAAAAATGAATAAAGTATTCTTATTACAATTCTTATGATTTCATCAGAATTTGGACCATATGAATTCTATAACATGTATATATTCTATACATATTCTACACATAACTTTAATAGACAACTATATATAATAGAATAAGAAATATATATACAAGGTAAGAAGAAAAATATATATTTCATAAAATTCACATTGGAAAAATGCAAAACTCTTAGTATGCTGCTGACAATACTGAATCATTGCTGTTCAGTAAAAACAGAAATTTATCATTAACAATCTATTTTTTCAAAAAAAAGGTTTATGCTTGAGGATAAAGTTAGGAAAGTAGATAGTCATTCATGAGAAAGTAAATAATGAAGCAAAATTGAATGGCGAATTAGTAAAATATCTTGGCAAATGTTTTATTTTTGAAAATGTCACAATAAAATTCAGGTTAGTAGCATTAATTTTACGTTTGTCATATACAATATATACTGTCAAGTTAAATTTTTGAGGAACATAGTTATTGGGCAAATATTTAGTTTGTGTAAATCGACCAGTTACCTAATATTTGCCCACCATCCTTTATCTAAAATATTCATGTTGAGATTTTTTTAGGAATTCAGATTTTTAAGTTAAAAATGTAATAAAGTGCATTATTCCATTTATTGGGAAAAAATCCAGGTGGACTCTGGAGCATCATAAAGAATCAAACACATTAATATTTTTACCAAATGTGATTTCTAAAATGATATTAATATTGAAGTTTCCTTACCATTTTTATGTGTAGAGTATTAAATTCATAAATAAAGTAGTGGGATAGCAATACACCATAAATAGGGGTGCATATTTGTTTCTACAAGTAGTGTTTAACAAACCATCTACTAAGCTATTAATTGTACACATGCAATAAATGTTATTTACCTCTGGCTGTTGGAGGGTCTTTGAGAAAAAGGTAAATCACTATTGCCATCAATATCATCCTCATCATGTCAGAATTGAACCTTTGAAAATTGGAAGGGAACAGCAATCTTCAATAATGAAACAGTACAGGATAGTGTTTGGAAGGACTTCTTTCAGTATCATCTGTCTAATTAAAGTAGTTTCCATTTAGGCAGCCTCCCATATGTATTAAGACCAAAAATTTCATGGGGACACATTTTTATCATGACCAAAGAAATTTCAAATAATTCAGAATAGCATGCTTTTCATCACTTCTCTCTTCACATATGTCTGTATTTAACCCCATTTCAGCAATTTCACAATCTCCCAAGAAAGGTGCTATAAGGCCTTAAGTCAATATTCACCCTTTCTCAGATGTTCATTGCACTTCTTTTATATTTCTGGCTGATAAATGTTGACAGGTAGAGCATAACTGAAATACTTTTCTCATTAGTGACACAGAATCTTTAAATTCTTCATTTGAGAGCTCATTTTTAAATATCACTGAGTACCAAAGTCTGTGCCAAGCATTTGCTATTGCTGACCTATTACACTGTCCATTAGTAACTGGATAAATGGCATTTTTCACAGTTTCATGAAGTCTTGAGTCCTATTAATGCGTTAAATGGAAGGACACTGTAAAATAACTATAGCAACTACATAATACTAAACCAATCAAAGTGCCTATATGGGTTATTCATGGCTCACAGTATTGTGTTCTACATTTATAATGGGTGGATGGAACTACTAAAAAGATTTCACTTTGGAAGATCTAGAAGGTAGTATGTGAAACAGTTCTCCCAGCATAATAAAATTTCATACTTTTTTCCTCACCCATTTTACCTACAGATATTTTGTGAAACTAGTTCAAATTGATTATTAAAACAGTCAGAAAAGATTTCGGTTGTTGCACATTGCTTTACTTTCCTTGGCTGCTCAGGCAAGTACCAGGCAATGGGTTGGCTTAAACAGTGGGAATTTAATGGCTCATGGATTTGTAGTTAGGAAAAAAATCCAAATCAAGACGTCATCAAGGTGATGCTTTCTCCTCCAAAACTGCCATTTTAGGGCTGGCTACAGGATACCCTTGGTCTTTAGTTTGCCACTATGGCAAGACACATGGTAGTGTCTCCTGATCTCTCCTTTCTCTTCTGGGTTCTGTTTGAAGTTCAATTTATGGCTGCTCCCTGTGCAGCTTTTTCTCTCTGTCTGAATTTCATTCTGTTTATAAGGGACTCCTGTGATAGGATTAAGGCCCATCCTGGTCCATACCTTAACTGAATTAACCTCATCAAAGGTCCTACTTAACAGTGGGTTCACACCAGGAATGGAGGTGATATACATTTACAAACCACCCAAATACCTTCATTTTTCACCAAAATTCTTATCTACATTGCATAACTTTTCATGTTTCTCAGATGTTGGCTTTTCCTGAACATGAACTACGGCTTTTAATTTTATATGCCTGCATTATTTGCTTGCCAAGAACAACCAAAGTGTGTTCATTGTTCTTAAATATTTAGTAACTTTTCTCAGCAATTGTTCCCCCAAGGCTGCAGGCCTAGCCCAGAATGGTTTCATCAGCACTGTAAATCGTAAGTGATTCATGACTAAGATATTGTAAGATAGTTTAATCATAAATTTATCAATATAATTTTAGCTGATTTTTCATGATACATTTTAACTTATTATGCACTTTGATGCTTCTTAAATTTTTGTATCTGTCTTCTGAATATTCATAGTCATTTTAAGTGACTCATCATTGTGTATTCTAGCTGATTTCAAGATAGTCAAGCAAATGGCATATGTCCATTTCTTCACCAAGTATCTGCTCAGTTAACAAATGTTCAAGCTCTTTATAATATTTCCTGTTTAATATTTCTCTTTTTTTATTTGGTTTTTGTTCATTTCTATCACTATAAAACCTCAGGAACTATCTCTTTGTTTCTTTAAGTTGTAGTTAGTAGTGTCCCTATATCATGTTATTCAGAAAGATACTGCTTCAGTGGCTAAACTGCCAGAATGCAATACACCAAAACTGGCTCCTAACAGTTGGGATTTATTACGTTACAATTTATAGTTCTTAGGCAGTGAAAGTGTCCAAATTGAGGCATCAAGAGGAACATACCTTGACTCTGAAGAAAGGCAGCTGGCACCTGGGGTCCCTCTATTACACAGGAAGGCATATGGCTACAACTGCTGGTTTCTTGCTCCCAGCATCCATTGCTTTCAGCCTCTGTTTCCAGTGGCTTTTTCTCTGAGCCTCGGTGGGTCCTGGCTTGCTTCTCCAGGGACACTTTTCCAGTCATTCTGTGTCTGGAGTGTCACCAGTTTGCATCTCCAGGATATCTTTTCTCTCTGGGTCTGACCTCTCCAAAACTCTAAATGTTTCATTTTCTGCGTCCAAATGTCCCTGTATTTTATTCCTTTGTAAATAACTGAGACCAACCTTGAATTGCATGGGTGACATCCTCATAGAAACAACCTAATCAAAAGGTACCACCCAACAATAGGTCTAAACCCACAAGACTGGATCAAAAGAGCATGGCTTTTATGGGGCACATTTCAAACCATCACATTATAACCTCTGGTCCCCTAAAAGACATGTTGTTTCCAAATGCAAAATACATTCATTCCATTACAATATCACAAAAGCCTTAAATCATTTCAGCAACAATGCAAATAGAATACAAAGTCAAAACCAGTACAAAACAGTTGTCATTTTTTCCCCCATTTTTTTTTTATAATATTGAGGTTGGCAGATGCCTCCTGGTAACTTTTACCCATCCAGATATCATTCCTTTTTTTTTAACATTTCCAAGAGAAATAAATACTTTCATAAAATAACCACAATAAAAATAAATATCAGGGCGAGACATGATGGCTCAGTAGGCAGAGTTCTTGTCTGCCATGCTGGAGACCCAGGTTCAATTCCCGGTGCCAGCCCATGCAAAAAAAGGAAAAAGAAATACATATCAGTAACTAGCAAGGTTATCAGTAACTGCCAGTGCTCCTGGTAGAAATTCTGAGACCTAACAGGTCTCTAATGCCAGTTCAGAAATGTTTTTCAGTCAAATGAGAACTTAAGCACCTTACATAAGAATAAAAAAAGAAAAAAACTCTGTTTCCACAAAGTTTTTCCAACATCACAATTTTGAATCAAAACTCATGAACTTGTAACTCTAAATCCTAGAAATATTAAATGACATAAAGTATTTCAAATTGACAATTTTCTATATTTATTATATAAAATAAAAATAAAACAATGTTTCTCTGAATTGCCAACCCCCAATTAGGACCATTCAGGCCAAGCCTAAAGAAAACCTAGGGCAATATGTAAGATTCCACAAGTGTTCTATTCACTAGAGTAACTTTCCAGAAACCTACAACCTCCAGATAGGTCCCTGGTCCTGATAAGTCCTGAAACCTAACCCAGCCTCTTCAGAATATCAGATAGTTCCATCTCCCTACCCCATATTAGTGACAGACCCTTCCAATTTGAAAAATTTAGAATTGCCATAGCCCAAACACCCCTAAAGAGGGAGATGGAAAGGTTAAAGGTGATGGTGGAGTTAAGCAGAGAAGATAGGACTTAACAAATGAATATGAATGCTGAATCATTAAATTGATATTTCTTTGAATCTCCAGTACTTTAGAACAGCTAGAAGTAAAAACGAAGGTTGTGGAATTGTAACCATGTCAAATTCTGAAATTCATTCTACAACTAATTGTGGTGTTGCGCTTTGAGATTTATCACTTTTTTGTGTATGTGTATGTTATTTTTCACAACAAAAGAAGGAAAAAAGTTGATTGTGATGATAAAACACTATTTAAGCTCTCTAACCTCCTATATTATGGAGCAGCTAGAAGGAAAAATCTGAGAGGATCGTATGGTAGCCCATGACAAACTCTGGGATCTGTCCTGCAACTATTTGCTGAAGAGTGCTTTGAAAATTACTGTTTTTTTATTTCTGTACTTTGTATATATGTTATATCATACAATAAAAAAGGTTAAAAAATAAAACAATATGTTAATTTAATTGATGGATTGATATAATCCCATCTGTAAATTAAGAATTATAACATTTTAAAGTGTAGCCCCTAAATTTAATCCATTAAAATAGTATAATTTAATTGCTTTGATTAGAGCACTGAATTCAATATATGAAGACAATAACACATTCCTGCTTTAAATTATATTTTACAAGTGTATTCACTGATATTCTCTTTTTTTCTTTCACATAAACACTTTGAGGTAGTCAGGAGAAATATTATTCTTATATCTGTTATGGATAAAGAAATGATCTTTATCATTGAAAATCAGACCAAGTGCTAAAACAAGAAGTCAGTTATTTGACTTTTAGTTCTAATTATGATAGATATCCTAAAACATTTTTACAGTAGTTACTGAATTTACCTATAACATATTCATCTTATAATTGCTATAAAAATATTGTGACATTCAAAGAACAGTAGAATGCTCATGAAACAAGTCATTGTGTTAATTCACATATCAGAAAAAAAATGCATTGCTTGGGAATGTCTGCATTCTACCATTATGTTATGTACGATCTTGATATCCTCACAAAAGAGACATTGATATTTAGACCTATAAATAAAATAAATATTAGACTGAGTTGTAGGTTGGGATTGATTTATAGATTGTTTAACTCATTTAAAGATACTTTAGTTACTATTAATTAATTTTTTTTGTAATTTCTATTTCAGAATATCCTTTGGTACTGTATAGAAACATAGGTGATATTTTTGTTATGATATTGTAGCCTACAAATTTTCTGAATTTATTGATCAATTCTAGTAGATTTTTTTCTGGATTCTTTGGGATTTTCTATATAAAGGATTAAGTCACCTATGAAAAGTGATAATTTTACTTACATTCATTCTTATTTTGATACCTTTGTTACAGTGTTTATAGAAGTGGTAAAAGCAGGCATCCTTGTTTTTCTCCTGATCTCATTTGAAAGGCTCTCAGTCTTTCACTATTAAGCATGAAGTTTGCTGTGGTTTTCATATATGCCTTTTATCATTTTGAAGGAGTTCTCTTATATTCCTATTTTTCTGGATGTTTTAATCATGAAAGCACATTGTTTGCTCATAAAACATTAAAATACTTAGGAATTGTTCTAGTTTGCTAGCTGCTGGAATGCAATATACCAGAAATGGATTAGCTTTTAAAAAGAGGAATTTAATAAGTTACAAGTTTACAGTTCTAAGGCCATGAAAATGTCCCAATTAAAACAAGTTTATAGAAATACCCAATCTAAGGCATCCAGGAAAGCTACCTTAATTCAAGAAAGTCGATGAAGTTCAGGGTTTCTCTTTCAACTGGGAAGGCACTTGGCAAACACGGTCAGGGTTTATCTCTAATCTGGAAACGCACCTGGTGAACACAGTGTTATGTGTTAGCTTCTTCTCCACGCCTCTTGCTTCATGAAGCTTCCCAGGGACATTCTCGTTCTTCATCTCCAAAAGTCATTGGCTGGTGGACTCTGTGGTTCTCTCGTCATTCTGTCATGGTTTTGCAGCTCTCTCCTTGTTTTCAGGGGGAACCTACCCAAAATGTCTCCCCTTTTATAGGACTCCAGTAAATCAATCAAGACCCACCTAGAATGGGTGGAGACATGTCTCCATCTAATCAAGTTGATTTGAGTCACATGTACATGGAGATAACCTAATCAAATTTCCAACCAATAGTGCTGAATAGAGATTAGAAGAAAGTGTTTTTCCTACAAGATTGATTACTATCAAAACATGGCTTTTTACATAAATCCTTTCAAACGAGCACAGAAATAAAATTTAAGGAGGTAAAGGATTTGTACACTGAAAAGTTTAAAACGTTGAAAGAAATATAAGAAGGTCTAAATAAATAGCAAAATCTATGTATTCATAGATTGAAATTCTTAATATTATTAAGATGTCAGTATCACCCAAAACTATCTACAGGCTCAATGCAATACCTATTAAAATCACAGCAGCAGATCCTCAAATTCATGTGGAATCAAAAAAGATCCAAAATAGCCAAATCAATATTGCAAAGAAAGAACAAAGTTGGAAGACTCATACTTCCCAATCACAGAACTTACTACAAAGCCACAGTAATCAAAACAGTGTGGTATTGGCACAGTGATAAACACATAGATCAATGGAATGGAATTGAAAGCTCAGAAGTGACCTCTATGACCAACTGATTTTTGACAAGGGTGCCAAGTACATTAGTTAAAGAAAGAATATTCTTTTCAACAACGGTGTTGGAAAAACTGGATATCCACATGTAGAAGAATGAAGTTAGACCCCTGCTTTTATAGCATACACAAAAATGAACTGGGGCAATGGTGGTGGCTCAGCCGCAGAGCTTTTGCCTGCCATCCTGGAGACCCTGGTATGTTTCCCAGTGCCTGCTCATGTAAAAAAAAAAAGAAACTGTAACTGGTTCAATGATCTCAATGTAAAATTTAAACCCATAAAATTCCTAGAAGAAAGTAAAGCATGGTATATTTATAACCTTGGATTTGGTAGTGATTTTTTTTAGATGTAACACAAAAAACATGAACAGCAACAAAAAATAGATAAAATGGCACTTCATTAAAATTGAAACTTTTTGTCAAAAGGCATTATCAAGAAAGTGAAAATACAACTGAAAGAATGAGAGAACATAATTTTGAGTCAAATATCTGATAAGAGTTTACTATCCAGAATATATCAAGAAAACTTGTAACTCAACAATAAAAAGACAAATAAACTAGTATAAAAAAATGAGCAAAGGACTTAAATAGACATTTCTTTAAAGAAGATATACAAAGAACCAATTAGCACTTGAAAAGATACCCAGATCATTGCAAATCACATCTACAATGAGATACCACTTCACACACATCAGGATGACTACTCTTTAAAAAAAAAAAGAATCTTGGCAAAGATGTATAACAATAGGAACCCTTATACATTGCTGGTGGTTTGCTGTGGTGCAGTTACAGTGTGAATTAGTTTGACAGTTCCTCAAATAAACTGAAACTAGAATTACCATACGATCCAGCATATACCCAAAAGAATGGAAAGCAGGGACTTGAACAGATATTTTTACACAAATATTTATAGTAGCATTATTCACAATAGCCAGAAGTTGGATAAATGAAATTTGGTATGTATGTACAATGAAATATCATTCAACTGTAAAAAGGAACAAAGTTCTGGTGCATGATTCAACATGGACAATTCTTGAAGACATCTTGAATGAAATAAGGCAGGCACAAAAAGAAACATGTGTATCATATCATGTGAAATACCTAGAAGCAACTTCAGAGGGACAGATAGTGGTTTGTAGGTTATAAGGGAATGTGGGGTATGGAGAAGGTCGTAGTGGGAAAAGGGAGTAATAGACAACTACTATTAATTTCTGTTTGAGGTGATAAAAAAGGAGAGGTAATGGTTATTAGTGATGGTAGCACAATATTGTGAATATGATTAATATTATTGAATTGTACCCTCGAAGGTGGTTAAAATGGGAAATTTTGTGTTCCCTTTTGGTAATTACGATACAAAGCTTAAAAAATAGCCATTGAATAAATGACGGTTGTTTGCTGAGCCTTTTGTTCTGGACTGAGGAAAAAAACATGAAGAGAATTTTCACCATTAAGGACTCACAATCTTCTAGAAAAAATAGACACACAGATGATTACAAATGAATAATATTACTGTTTAAAGTGAGGGAAAAGAAGTAGATGAAACGAAACCATCATCAAATGACTGAGATGTGATTCTTCAAACCCAGGGTTATCCCTTCCCTAAATGAGTATATTAATTTGCTTCTAAAATATCTAGATGGTCACGAATTTTCCTGCACCACTTTTTAATTTGAGTCTAATCATGCCATATTCTATGATATTTGTGTACATTGGAAAACTGTACAACCATAAAACACACCTTTTCTGTCAACATTTGAAGATATGCAAAAAGACAATGAATATAATGCTAAGAAATAGATGTACATTATCTTTTCTAAATGACATAAATTTCATTTAAAAGTTATACTTAGAGTGCATGGGTAGTTCAGTGGAAGGATGCTTGCCTTCCATGTGGGAGACCCAGGCTCGATTTCCAGAGCATGCACCTCCCCCCCCAAAAAAGTAACACTTAAATGCACTCAAACCCATATCATTCACAGAAATATTAATTGGAAAGAAAAGCATCAACTGAAATGGAGTTTATATCTGTACAGTGGAATTATTAGTTACATTCATTTTCTTTTTGATTGTGTTTTCCAAGTTCTCAATAATAGCTTTATAATTATTTTATTTTATCTATCTATCTATCTATCTATGATAAAGCTATAGTTCTCAGTAAATGCATAGCTGTGATTTTTTCATCTACTATCTTATGCTTTATGCACATGGGATTAAAATAAAATTGCTCAGCTGTTAATAATGCAAAGTGGGTGCCTTTTAAAATTGCATGCTCAATGCTTTCAATTTAAAATGAGTGGAGCATCTCAGAAACACTTATTTATAAACTGGAAAAGATGAATTCAATTAAAATAAATTGACTGACACTGGCTAATTACCTTTTTCTTACATTTTGGTTGAACCTTTTCTTCAATCACAAGTTATAATTTAAGTCAATATAATTCTCTATAGAAATTTCCATATGAGAACCAAATTTTGACTAGACATTATTTACTCATGTCATATTCAGAGCATCGGATCATTTTTAACAAATCATTAATATAGTTGTCAATTATGTTCTTCAAAATCATAATTTAAATAGTCCTATTTCTGTCTTGTAGGCATTGAGTCATGAATATGGAATGACTTCACCTGAGTTCTCTTGAAATTCTATTTAATTTTAAACTCTGTTAGCTCTAAGGTGAGTAGAAAATAATTTGATTCAAAATTGCCATGCAAGGTGTGCTTTTATCCTGAGAGAACTTCTCTATCTAATGGACTGAGTTGAGTTCTGATTTATATCTTAGCTGTTTATGAGTATACCTCCAAAAGATTTTTTTTCTCTTTTTGTCTCTTTGCTCATTTATTAATTTCATGATTTTCATGGTATCACAAGTTGGAAAAGTTCCTAAAACTAGTCTTAATTCATGCAAAATTCAAGACAGTTTACCTAAACAACTCTTTCTGTGTCTCTCTCTTTCTTCTCACACTCAAATCCAAAGCATACATAGCTTGTTTGATCTTTATCATTCTGTTCTTAAAATGAGTGACATGATAAATGAGTTTCCCATTTTTATAAAGTAATATATATATGTATAATATATATGTAATATATATATATCATCTGGATTCACTCGATGTATTATGGTTATATTAGTTGGTACATGATTTTATTGCACATGATTTGGCTAAGGAATTTAGCTATTAGAAATCTATCCTATAAAATGCTCACATATATGTGCAAAGTTATATGAATAACAATAAATGGTTATAAATTTATATTTTTAATGCAGTATTTGTATTATAATATAAATGAATAATTTATATTTATAACGGTTAAAAACTTAATAATGTCAACAATAGGGAAATGATTGATTAGATTAATTTATATCCTTATGGTAGCTGATTTAAATAAAGAGATTGAAATCCAGATGTCAACTTTATATATCATAATCTCTTCGTATTAAGCCAATCAGTTTTCTAAAACAATTTTTATAGTCAGATTTCATTGATATAGACAACAACACAAACAAAGGGAAATTATGGATTTGTGTGTGGATAGTTAGGAATCTTTTGTTCAAATTATAAAGAATCTGAAATTGTCTTTTAATATCAATGGAAAATAATTCTTCCTCCCTTTCTGTTCCATATTATTTATATATATATATACTTTTTACGTGGTAGGCACTGGAAATCAAACCCGGGTCTCCAGCATGGCAGGCAAGAGCTCTATCACTGCGCCACCATCACCCGCCCCTATATATATGTGTATATATATATATGTGTG